>JAUMHI010000019.1:1954309-1969800 GCA_032359435.1 Enteromius unitaeniatus
ATTATATTTGTAGAATATTATATTTTCAACAATTTCCTATTTTAATTTAATCTAAATATAAAAGAGTAATTTATTCCAGGGATGGCACTGCTCATGATCTTTCAGAAATCATTCAAATATGCTGGTTACATGTTTTCTGTAACTATTTGATTAATAGTGAGAGAACATGAAACAGGATTTATGCAAAACAAAAACATCTTTAACGTCACTTCAATTTAATGTGTACTTGCAGAATATACATTTTTGAAAGGGAAAGAAATGTATTTGATTGTATCTGGCATGTGCATGGCACATGGACAATTTCAGCAGTCTCCTTCTGTAAAACATAGTCTAAAACTTTTTTGACATTTCAGACATTTTTCTATTTCTTGACAATTGTTATATATGCATTTTATGACCTCAAATTAATTGAAAGACAAAATTAAATATTTATATATTAAAACATTCATTAGCACTAATAAATGAACTGCAGAGCAGTCAAAAGGTGAATAAAATGAAGAAAAACTTGAAATAGTTTTACATTCATATGAAATACTTAATTTGACCAACTATTTTAGTAAATTTTACTGTAAAATGGTGGGGGGAGATAACCATATTTACTAAGTATCCAAACAACAGCCAATAAGTCCTGGGTTCTAGGTTCAGCCATGTCTCTACAATTCCCCTAACATTTTACAAAACATAAATTCAGAATGTAATTTTGTATTTGAATCCAACTTAATTATATACTGATAAACTGAACTGAATGTCTTCATCACATTAAATTCATTAAAATCACACTGAGTTGCAGGCAATCTGCACAAATGTCATTCACATTTAAAATAGTGCTTATCACTCGCACTTGCAGTGATCAATCACCATAATGATTAAATTTGAAGATGAATTAATAGGTCAAAGATAAACACAAGGATGATTATATTACAAATTCAAGTGGACTATTGTGGTTATAAAGGTAAATAGTTGATGGTAAACTCCTATAACCCGAGACATTCATTTATTAGTAATTTATTAACCAGATCTACAAGTTATGTTAACAGTGATGCAAAGATGATACTATTGAATTTGCATACTTTTAAGCACATTAGATGTCAAATAGAAGGCAGTATTGGCTTAGTGAATGATTGCTGGTTATACCCGGTGTGCGTGTGTGTGTCTGTGTGTGTACTAACCATGAAGTAAGACCCCGTCCTCTGGCAGATCCACATCAAGCATGAGGTCATCATCTTCCAGATCACATGAGCCAGTGTTATCCAAGTTGTTCAGAATGTCCTGCACATGAGAAACAACCAACGAGAGACAGACAGTATGTGAAATAGAGATGGAAAACTGCATTACATTTACCAAAAAAGTCATTTGTGGAAATTCACTCCGTTCACACCGTTTATGCAAGGACGATCACATAAAAAAAAAAGGGAACACACAGATACAGCCATTAGAAGCTACATAAACACAAACAAAACGTTTTCGCTTCACACAAAGAGCATGTATATAAAATGACAACTTTTCAGGTCGTCTGATTATTTGAAAACTCAAATGCACGCCAAGGTGAAAATCAATATGCCTCAACAAAACCTCAATTTGTCCTCAGAAAGAAAATGAAAGAGGACATTTCAAGCTGTGTGGCAGACGCACAAGGGGCAGTTATCAGCTATTGGGGTGCTTTTTAATGCATTTTAAAGCAATTCTGAACATCAAGCTTGGCACGGAGAGTTCAAAAGAAAATAAGCTCTTTGAAGAAAGATGTTCTCCACATTTCTATGTGCTAAAATATTGGCAAGAAATACCATAAAACAAGGCCTCACGGCTTAGCCTTGATTTGTACCAAGCAAAGAAATTACTCTGATGTGACTCATCTTAAAAGAGTCTTTCTCAAGAACCACTCTCAATTGATTTTGAGGTTGAGAGTAAAATTTGAAAGCAGGAGTCTTAAAGACCTGGAACCAATTGAAAGAATATTAAGCTAATTTAATTCACGATTCATCGTTTCCAAAACATACAAAAATACTGCATATTACTGTCATTTATCTAGTCATTTAACCATTTGTGTGCACAGACAACAAAATTGCTTCTTGGTAATACATTTCATTAAAAAGGACTTCTAGGGAGCAGGTCAATTATTAACAATTATTTTTTTACGGCACAATTACAAAACGTTCTTGGCATGGAACTCTCAGCATGGTTAAAGGCACAATATCTAAGGTTTTTGTAATAAAATATCCAAAAACCACTTGCACAGTGTTATACTGTCAAGTCAAAGAATTATATTTACTTAATTATTCAGTAGACCAATATGTTATTGCGAATATTATTGTTATTCATTGATCACTGTCTCAGGTTTATTGGCTGACTTTAGATTTTTGGTATGACAGTTAGTAGGGTTGGGCGATGTCTACCAAATAGGCATCGGACGAAGTCTACAGTGAAACATCATGATGAAAGGTGAAAGTGAAATGAGATCATGCATACAAAATCAGTTTTAATGCAATGCACATTACTAGCGGCACCCTGATGCCTGCAATTTACATACAGTATAATTACTTAACGATATAACTGCGAGAGAAAGTAATGCAATATTTATATTTTTTTATCTAATGTTTATTGCCTTTGAAACGGCATTGGGATGCGGTGGCTTGCGGGAGGGGAAAGGGAGGAACGAAGTCTACAGTGAAACATCGTGATGAAAATTGAAAGTGAAATGCATTTTTCAACACTGGAGGAGGAACAAGGAACAAAACGCTACTTGTCTCTGCGGTTATGTCCATCTTGCAACTAAAGCTATCAAACTTCAGTTTTCTCTATGAGTGCTAATGTCGGACTAACTTAACGGTCCAGCAGAAAACAGGCAACTTCGGTGTGGCTTTGACGAAACGCATTCTGTAGAGTAGAAGTTTGTCCGTTTAGGGCTACTATAGAAATATGGTGGCACTAAATGGCGACTTGCATGTAATGGGACCAGAGGATGTATGTAGATATAAATTTCTCGTTCTATGGTTATAAAATCACAACGGCTTATTATGCAAGGTCTTTACACACCTCTGAAAACATAGTTGTGTATGTTATATTGCATTTCTGCCAATAAATTCTCCTAAATATTACACACTGCACCTTTAAGTCATTATTTATTGACAATCTTTCATTTAATCGGGCTGTTAATCTGCCAAATCGAGTCAGTGAGAACTATGGAACCAGGTAAGTCTGATTCGTAACAGAATCATTCAGACTATTTTCAGGAACATTCTTTTTAATCCCATCAGCAGATCAATTAAAAAGATTTTACACTAAGGAATGATTAATTTTCAAAAATCAGACACTGCTACTTATGCCAGTAACTGTTTAAAGAGTCAAGATTTTCAAAGTTTAATGACTTTATAATGACTACTTCTGCCTTTTTATCTCACAAAATGGCTGGAAGACCTTTAATGTAGTACATGAATCTTATTGACCACACTTTTTGTCATTTTGCTGCTTAAGAGTCCTGATCATCATTCATTTTCATTATATGGAAAACAATAGCCAGGATTTTCTTAAAAAAAAAAAAATCTTTTGTGTTCCACAGAAGAAAGAAATGATGTGTGGAGTAAATGATGACAGAATTTTCATTTCAGGCTGAACTATCGCTTCAAGCTATGTTAAATACATTGGCTTTTCTAAATGGGGGACTTTCTTGCAAAAATAACAGTACATTATGAAACTTCCTGCATAATTTCCCATATTTTATATACAGCAGGCAGCTGGGGAAAGAACACAGTACAAATATGCTTGCAGCATACTTTAGAAAACATTATCAATCATGTAACTCCGATACATTCACAGAACAGTCTCTTTAAGTCATCTAAGCTGACAAGATGTGCTTCAAACCCATCTATCATATAAATATGTACTTAAAGAGAGACAGGCCCCTCTCCTGGACATACTGTCAGACAAGTGTACATGAAATGTGTATTCAAAGCAGCCAAAGTTCATACACTTCTCCTCCACACACACACAGTCTCTCAGGTCCCTCTCTCTCTGACTCTCTCCATGTATAAAGGGGCTTAGTCACAGCAGGTTGCTTCAGAGGAAATGACATTTCACTGCGCCGGGCGGCAGCTTAGACACGCAGCCCAAGCCCCATCAGCACTCTCCTCCTGTGCTGAAAGAGCCGGAATAACGCAGCCCATTTCACATAGGCCTGTGCGAATCAGCCGGGAAGATCGGATTAAAGGTCCCTTTAGAGCTGGGCCGATACAGACAGAACCTCAGATAACATTTAAGAAAGGTCCTATCGGACAAGCACAGAATCCTGATCACATTTCACACAATCTGAGCGGTGCCCTCGGAAGTGAAACATCATATTTGGTGGGATCAAAAGGAATGTGTTTGAATTTCTGAATCATTCACATTACATACAGGACACAATTACTATACACCTACAGATATACTTTAAAACGGAGCCAAACTTTCAATGGTAATTTAAAAAGAGGTCAGTGTGAATGTATTTCTAAAATTCTAAAGATATATATACTGTACATACGTTTCATTTGCAAAAATTTACTTTGAACCATTTTCAAAAATCATGTTCTTTTTTATTGTGCATTCCAATTTCTCTCGATCAAGCGATTTGCGAAACGGTGCGAAATGCCAGGACTCTGACATCTTGATCTAACGTTAAATATACAAATTTTTGTAGCACACACTTTGAAGTCCAGATCTAAATTAAATGACCCGTAATACGGAAAACTTTATTGTTCACCTTCTCTATATACTTTATTTGTTGTTTGAATAAATGTGGACATGAAACCATTAGACCTAATGTAAGCCTACAATGTTTTTAATAAACCTATCACGTTAAATACATAAGTTTCCATCGTATTAAAATCCATATATACTGTAGGTAAATATGAATTTAAGCACTATTCACACGGGATTAGTATTATCTGGTGACCTCTAGCAATTTGTAATAACTGCAGAGGTTGTCTGTGATCTTAATCCCGTGCGAATTGCCCATGTCTGTAATTTGTAAAGTAAAGATTGCCCCGCAAATGACCTACTATATTTTCCCAAAAACCGATGTCTGTGATAATATTAGTCCCATGTGAATCTGCATCTCTGTGATTCCACCAGCATTTTGCGGTGTCATATCATTTTTCAAGGCTTTTTTCCAGAGCGCCTTTTTATCCACCTTTTGCAAAAAAAAAAAATGGAGGCTGCAAAGTATTTTAATAGTATTTTGGGTGCTGGGTTCTATCACTATACACCATACTACTATACAGTTTGCATTTTCATAAAAAAAAAAAGGCTGAAAACAAAAATGATTCGATGGAAATGGATGACATGTACAGCATCGTGTGCATGATCTACAGCCTATTAAAATAATGCTGTAAAAACAATCTAAAAAGAAACTTTAAACAAAATTTGTAATATTAAATTAATATTTTATAGCACGAGCAGGACAAGAATGCGTGATATTCATTCTACTGAGTCTTCAGCACGTGCAGCTCAAAACAGACATGCAGAACATTAGTAACTTCTGTCATACACATAACATTACAATGAGAATGTTTCTATGAGGTTTCATTTTAATTACCTTTTAATGGAAACATAAAACATTATTTACCCATTTGTACCATTTGTACATTTCCTGTGTGTTAATATTAGTAAAGATGACTTGACTCTTTACTCTTTACCGCCCCCAAAGATATTATTAGACTCAGATATTATTACTATCAGATATTAGATATTATCAGTCGACTATTGGCAAGATTCGAAAAATTCAGATTTGACTGTGAACATCCTTAGTCGGGGACAGCCCTAATCTACACACATACACACACACACACACAATAGTGGGCATGTTTTTAATATTTACATGTATTTACTACATAATATAAAATATAATGTTAAAATTTAATAGAATCTATTAGACAGAATCTAATAAATTACTGATGTTTTTCAAACATTTTCATTGTAAATAATAATAATAAGCTATCATGCATGTTTCATAATTAACCTAATAAAACACTAGATACATCTTTCCCAGCCAACACTGGCTTCAAGATACGTCATGTTTAATATCACGCATTTAAAACACTTAACGGCACCTCAGAATTCACAAAAATCGGAAAAAAGTCCACGCTTAATCACAGCCTGAGAGTAAACAGCTTTTCATCTTTCAGTTTGTGTTCCTGTCACACTGAATATGTGCACAGGATTCGATTTCACATACTGGAAGTGCCACACAGAGCTCTGCCAACCGCTCACACACAAAACACAGGCTTGGAAACCGTACGGTGGCTGTATGCAAGAAAAGGCTCTCAAAAGCCATTAGGAATCGCGGGTCTCAAAGAGATTAAGCAAAATAAGAAAGAGTCAATAAACCAGTTAGCCTAATAAATTAAGGGCTGATTAGAGATGTTAAATATTTATAGAAATTATACAAATCCTGTTTACAGTATTAGTAAGGTTAGCAAATGGTAAAGCTTAAACAGTGCTTCATAAATCTCAGCTAATTAATGCGGAAACAGCAGCAGATAAAAACATGTCTCAGAATCACTTACTGTGTTAAAAAAAAGGCTTCTGCACCTAGATCATTTAGCAGCTAATGAATTGGCCTTTAAATGCCTCCTGCAAGACTCTATTTAGAACAAATAAACAGAGCCTAAATGGGGATGTGCTTTGTAGAAGTCAACATAGGGATAAAACACAGAACACACAAATATACAACGACAGGAAAGAAACATTGTTTGTCTCTCTTGATTCCATACTGCCCCCTAGTGGCCATAACGGTTTTAATAGCAATGCATTTCACAAAGCTATAAAGCATAAGAAAATGTTGCATCTCTCACTCTAGTTCATAAAATATAAACTGAATTATTTTTTTATAAATAACAGAAAAATGTAATAAGTTATTATTAGCATTACCAACTAACATTTGGTCCCACAATAAGTAGCCTATAATATTCAAGACTTTAATTTAGCCAATTTTTTTAATACATTTAAAACTGCAGTCCATAACTATTGGCACAATGTTTATTAAACAGAACTGTGTGCGTCTTGCAGAAGAACATTGTAGCCGGATATTAGTCTGTCTGTTTATGTCTATAATGACAAAAACTGTTTTTGTCTATAATAATTTACGGGCTGCAGCTTTAAATAAATGTAATTTTGAAATGTATATTTTATACCAAATAACTTAACTCTGCACAACATTAACTTGCATTATTTAGACCTAAACTAAACATAACCAAACTTTTAAACTCAAACCTCTTATCCACTGCAACCTGCAAATAAAGTTCACCTGCTGAGGGTAAGATCGGACACGCTCTAAATAAAGCCCGGCCTCTGTTTCAGAGTCTTAAACTAAAGATAGGCACAGCTCAAGGAGCTAAAGGAGTTCCACTGCTCTCTGGAGATCGAATCAATCATTCAACTGCCATGCATAAGACTGCAGGTTTAACAAACACTCTTCCTTAGGAAGATCCAGGAAAGGTTATGCACCAAACTTTAATGTTTCATGTTTGGTGTTACTTATTTTAAAAAGCACCACAAACAAGCAACACGTGCAAAATGGATTTTTGCAGTACCTACAGTACACCACAAGATGTCCCTCAAAGCCTAGTTCAAACTAAATCCTAGTCCATTACGTAAACTGAACTCCTCCTCTACTTCATACAACTACACCAGAGGAACAACCCACTCAAGTATGATAACAATGACTCAGCCGCACTCAAATGTATATACACTCCGATTACATAATGTCGGAAGTCAGAGTCAAATCAGCGTGTGTCTGTGTGTGGGTGCATTTGTGTATCTGCAGCAGAAGATCACCGATCACTGTTTCAAATCCAGCCTCTTTTTCTGAATTACACTGAGCCAATCTGACATCAGGAATCAGAACACAAATAACAGGAAAATCGGGATCAATGCCACAGCTTGCTTCACTGGAATCCAAAGCTGCAAGGTTAAGTGGCACCATTCTCCATTCCCACCTGATCAGGGGCTTTGGAAACAACAGAGATAGAACAGGACCTCTGTTGAGAATGCCGGGACCTGGAGTCAGACTCCTGCAGAGTCACGAGTAAGAGCCACAGAGACCAATCCCCTAATTAGCAAAGCGATAATTAGCAGGATAGGGACAGAGATCCCGTCACACACGCATATGTGCACATACTAACCAGCAACAGGAAGTACAGGAGCGATGGGTTTATCACAACGCACAGCAGAAGAAAGGTTACACCCCCAGAGTATGGAACAAAACAGCTTTCTAAAGACTAGGCAGAAATTACATTTAGTCACACTCTTGCATTACAGTTTCATGATGTGAGAATAGTTTAGGTGTGGTTAAAGGAGGGCTGGTCACAGACGGTCCAAATTATTCTTACTATCATTATTAATATTATTATTACTAACTGTCAAAAACATGCATTATGGTTAACACTGTATTAAAAAAATACATTAGCAAGAATAACCATATTAAACAATAATTTTTATATTTTTATTATTATAAGCAAAAACTAACTTATCTGCAACAACAAAAATAAAATATTATTGTTAGTAACAAAAATGTAATTATAAAAAGTTACTAGTTATCTTTATTCACATGTCTTTAGATAATTTAGTCTAATTTCATTTAATTTATTTAAATGTTTACGGTACACTGGAGCTTGAAGAAAAAAAATGTATGCTAAATGCATAAATGTAATAATAATATATATATTATATTATATTATATATGTATGCATATATATATTTTTTTTTCTTCCATAATTAGCCTTATTAAGTTTAGGCTTAAAATAAAACAAGTTATTTTATTTTTATTATTTTATTATCAACAACAACTAAATTTAAAAAACAAACAACAAAAATATATAATTAAAATATAAAACGACTTATCTATTTTCATCACAATTCTTTATCTATTTTTTTCTTAATTTTATTAAATGTATTTAGTTAATTACTGTATTAAATGCCAAAATTAAATGTAAATCAGGTTTGACATCACAGTTCCATCACAGTACTTTTTCTCCAGGTTGTTGGGACGGTATGAATACTCACAACGCTGTTGAGGTCTGACTCATAACTGCTGCAACGGTGTATCTGTGTGTTGTGTCCCAGCGGCTCCATGCCTTCCTCGTCCCACATGTATGTTCCTCCAGAGCTATTCGAGGGGGAAAGCTCCAGAGAGGAGGTCGCATGACAATCCATCTCAGGCGACATGAGCATCGGCCCACGGAGTGGACCACCCATTAAATCTGCCTTGCCACCTAAGAAGAGACGTAGTATTACACAGGATAAACACTGGGTGATTTGCCACAGGACAATATTATCCACACTGTACTTTTTGTCAGACAAAGTCAAGTATTTAATAAACAACATTTAGCTATACCTGCCAGACCAATCCCAGTCCAGTCCATGGTCTCTTTCAACAGACCCTGCAGGCGCGTTTGGGTGGGTGTGGCCACAGGATATTTGTTTTGAGGGAAGCCATTCTGCGCCTGATCCCCTAGATTATCAAAGTCATCTAGAAACTCTTCACTGGTGTCATTCCTCTCCAGAGAAGATGCAGAGGAGAGAGACATGTCCTCCATTCCCTCCCCAGTGTAGCGGAGGTTCCCATCCAGCTCTGCCACAGGCTCCTCGGGGGAATCTGAGGCCTTTTCACAAATACAAAAAAGAAATAAAACTATTTAACTGCAAAGCTGTCATGCTTTGATAGTTTGATTTCCCTGTGGTGGCACCAAAATACACTTTTTACTCCAGTAGAGCTACTAATAGATTAATTTTAATTAATCTAAAATTAGAACAGGAACAGTTTCATACATGACAAAGATTTGAGACAATAATAAGCAATGAATCATTAGGCAACAACCAATATATATTATAAATGCATACTATGAAGATCTAGAGGCAAAGCTCAGAGGACAAATGTTTGCTTAGTATGGGTGCAACAATAAATAAGTTTCAAGGTTTGGTCTACCCAATCAGTTTTAGCTAAGGAATACTGATCCTTGGTCATTCTAACAATTACAATAGGGTTTTAATACCACACACTTAAATTAATATTAATGTGAATATTGATCGAATGACAAATCTGACAGTGCTGCTTCTCTCATGTCCCACAGAAGAAAGTCACTTGAAAAATATTTAAGAATTGCACAAAAAAAATCAGACTGTAATCCAAAATATTAAATTATACATGATAACATAAATTATAGAGTCATACACTCACATTCTTTGTGGCACAATGGAGCAATTCGGGAGTAAGAGGAGGAGTTATAACGTCACTCTCCCCTGGGCTCTTCCCAACCACTAGAGGGCACTGTGTTTTGGCAGGAATTGATCGATTTAGCCTGTAGGCCTGTAATGAGGGTTTTGTCAGCACAGAGTTAAGCAGAAGAGGTCTTTTTATGGAATTAGGTGGTGTTAAACTCTCTGAAGGAGAAGTCCCGGCAGGCAGTCTATCTGTTATCCCCTTTCCAAATCCCAGGCCCCCCAATCCGAGCACTAAACGGCCTTTGCTCAGACTCAAAGGAGATTTGAGTCCAACTGTTCGTGGAGGACGAAGCTGTGTATTAGCAAGCGGTTTTGCTAACTCCACTGCCTTGTTGAAAGAGAAGGAGCGTGTCATGGTTGTGGACGTTGGTGAGGGCAGTTGCTTAAAGTGAGTGAAGCTCTGAGAACGCACCATGTAGTCAGGCACGAGTGACTGCCGTGAGAGGCTGTCATTGGACTGGGACAAACTGTCTCTGGAGGTGCTTCGAGTAGAGCTAGAGTTCGCTCTTGGACGTTGAAGCCCTGAAGAGCTTGCTTGACTTGGTGAAGACCCCAGAGATGAAGTACCATTTTGAGTTGGCTTGGAACCTGAGCTTTTTTGGACTATGTCTTGACTTTTGGAGGCTGTGGTGATTTGAGAGTTTTTGGACTTTGGTTTAGGACTTGGGATGGATTTAGGGGATTTGGGTGCAGGTTTGGGGCTTCCAGTGGACAAAGAGGAGGCAGACCTGCGCACTTTGGTTGCAGGAGTAGAAGGGCTTTTTAACTCCCTACTTCCTGGAGAATGCTGGGAGCGAACATCTTTCTTCTCTTCTGGTATCGTTCCTTCAACTGGGTTTAAAGGGTCCAGCGGCCCACCACTATCCTTTCTCCATTTCAAGGAGAAGGAAGAGGCTCTGACCACTCCATTTGGCCTAGCTGGGGGATTCTTGCCCTCTTGCGTGAGCGCAGTCTGGGTCGTACCATTGGGAAGGGATGAGGGGGTACCATTGACAGGACGGGCACCAAATTTTGGCAGTCTGGACACCATGGAGGACTTACTGAGGACCTTCTGTTCCATCAGCAAAAAGCAAAGTCATGGATGAACACAAAACCCCTAGAAAGAGAGAAAGGCACAAATAGAGAATTATTAATCATCAAACTTAGTCAGCATAAATACTCATTAACTAAATAATTTAAGCAGTTGCCATGAAATCCATTTGTCATGTGGAGTGATGTTTTATACAGTACTTATCTCAAACAGCATTTGATAATTATTTCATAGACAAAAAAATGTCCTCAGATGACAGATTTATCATTTGTCAGACCATAGGATTACTTTAAATGAACTAATTACTTTGGGGGAAGAAATAAAACAAGAATAATGAGGAGGAAATGTAAAATCCTGTGAACTGGACTGTACATTGCTAACTACATTTTATTCTTAAAGAACAGAACAACGGACAAAAAAACTGTATATCAACAGAACAAGGTCAGCTTCTCATTAGTCATCTAAACAAATCACATTTACACTACATGGACCTCTGACTCACAGTTTTTCTAGGCTCCTTAGTAACTTAGTAACTAAAGCAACTGAAGTAAATTAGTTTGTGTAGCTGTATTAATGCTCCTATGTGTAAAAGCAAAAAACTGTACACAACTCAACCCTATGTTCCTCAAGCCAAGGATTTACTACTATACAGTATTTTTATTACACTGCTTCAGAAAAAGTCCATATAAAATATCATTTAGAATAAATATACATTAGGTTTTACTTTGCATGTAAGACAAAAAGCAAGAAAAACGTGAGATGCAAAACTGAAAACATTTACTTTATATTTTTTTTACTTTAAATATAAAAAAAAGGGTCTGGATGAAGAATTTTTCATATAGATATATATTTTAGCATTGTGTTACATTTCAGAATCAAAGGAAATATTAGCAGATAATGTCCTGACAGAAAATGACCAAACCTAACGCCAAACCTAATGACCTAACCTCTTCTGCGAAATAGCCAAACACAAAAAACAACGTGAGAACTCAAAAACAAAGCTTTCAAATGTACATCAAAACTCACTTCCTGTTTTACAGTAGTTAGGGCATGAAAAGAAATGTCAGGGTTTCGAATGGAATCACCCTCATATCATTGTGATCCGGCTGGAAAGTTTCCCAGCATGTGACAGCACAGCTAAATGAGGCTAAGGAAACAGGATGTGTGTAAAGGGATGAGCAGGACTGAAGCTCATGATTTTGCTGGTGCACATGTTCTGTCATGGTAAACAACACAAAGGATGTTTTAATGCATGTTTGGTGATTGAAATTTAAAATTAATAAATTCCTTTTTACTAGCAGGGAACAAAATGAACACTTATATTATTGTTACTCGCAGTTGGTTGCTGCCTTTATTAGGAAGTGCAACACAGATGTATGGTTTAACTGAAATTCACTCTTCTCTGTATTGATTTCTTTTTCGGTAAATAATGTCAAAGGCTAAAAGGAAACCAAAACGAGTATATTCAAGAGAAATATTCTGGGCTAAAAGCCAAATCCTGGCCAGATGAATGGTGTCTCTATAATGCCCCACTTCATTCTGTCCTAATCCAGTTGTATTCACAAAAATGTCTTGTTCATTCTTTTACAAAAGCCTCGTTCTAAAATATAAGGTAACAAGTAGGAGTGTGACGAGACAAGATTTTTAAAAATAAATGAAAAATGATAAAATACATTGGGAAAAATAGTATTTATTGTAATCAACTTTTTGAAATGTAAATTTTATTGAATTACATGCAGTAATAAACAACATGTGAACACTGCAAAATACTTTGCCACAAACTGACACGCAAGTAATTAATTTTAGATTTATTGCGGTGCATCATACCACTAGTCTCTGGTCTCGCGATGACTTGCCGATATCCTCGCAAGACCAGTCGCATTTCACGTGCCACGAGATCTCGTCACACCCCTAGTACCAAGTATAAAATATAAACCATACACAACATCATATTTAGGTTCATCATATAGCACCAGTTCAGATTTGAGGAAATGAGGGTCTGTTCATGAGTTTGACACAACAGTCAAAACCAACGGAGGAAGAGAGGGGACAATACAGCAACCTTTATTCACACACTGACCCACATTCTGTGATGAGAGATTACACTAGCAGTCACACGACATAAACGCATGGACGGACAGACTCAGAGAGAGACTGCCAGGCTTTCTAATCCTCTTCATTCTGCCAAATCAGGTCAGCCACAACACACCCTCCTAAAGCCTCGTTATCCAACACCACCACTAGTGAGGACATCACATTTCACGTTTTCAGTTGTCAAAACACACACAGATTCTATGACCTGATGTTGTTTGTTCAATTATTTTGTGCTAAGATACTGTATAAACCTTTCAACGCAGAGCTGGCATAAGCTCAGAGCTGAATAAATAGTTGCATATGCTTCTGTAGAAGCTATAAACAGTTTTCTTTTAACTTCATATTTAATTGCAAAGTTCCTGATGAAACAACAATTGCCTCCACTACAGAGATAAAACACCTTGATTAAAGTAATTGAGTTTCCTGAAATGTTCAAAAAAAACAACACTTTTATTCATCAAGGATGTTTTATTATCAAGTGATAGTCAAGAGACTTAGGTTTAGTTTAAAAAAAAACATTTAAAATGAATTTAGCAATGCAAATCATTTCAGAGCTGGCAGTTTTGGTTCAAGGCCTTGAACTCAGCATTATAAAAAATTCTACTGTACTGAATAAACCACTGCATAAATCTGCATAACCTCCAACACACTTTTACAGGGCAAAAGAGGGTAATAATCACTGAAGCCTAGGGTCAGATGATGTCATAGATGTGGTTACTATGGCAACACTTCAGACCATCTGTCAGCTGGCTCCTTCCTACACAACTCAGTTGACTCAAGCAAATAAATCACCAAAACAGTCCTTAAAAAACTCTGTGAGGATACCTGCATCTCAAGACACACAAAAATCCTCAGACATACATACAGTATAAAAACCTCAACAAACTTCTTTTTGACTCTGAGAGATAAGGATAACTAGAATAAGGAAGGAAACAAGGTTGAAAAATCAATGGGAGCAATAATAAAAAGAGGAATGCCCTAACATACACACACTAGATTATTTGTGAGCAAAGGGGAAAAAAATTAAGAGGAGGAATAACAGAAAAATCACTTTTACCAAGCTGGCTACTTATCCCAGTTGGCTAGACAGCAAGCATAATGTGTGCACAGCATGTGACGGCCTGATACTAAAATCAATTAGACACGGTCAACTTCCTGTCTGACTTCTGCTCGGTACTGAACGCACTTGCCCTTGCTGATATAGAGGATATGCACATGGTACTGAGTAAGCTGGTTTTTGACATTGGTTTGTTTCTATCTTCAGCTGAGCTGGCCTCAGGTGTGCACAGGTAGAGATTCGTCACAGAGAGTAGCTTATTGAGATAAGGCAGATCTGCTTGGGGGCTGGATTAAATGCATTACAGTCCACCTTTACACAGATAACGGTCTATGTGGTGTGACCAAGTGTGCTCTTCATTTGACAATATTTCTGAATGTTATTTTTATCAGGTGACTGGAACAGCGGAACAGACTAAAGTCAGTTTTTCAGAGTGTTTATTCCAGACCCAGACATATTCAGGCCAGACTAATGAACAGTTATATGTCTGGAGGAGAGCTAAGGGCTCTCAGAGCCCATTAATATTTGATCGGTGCAAAATGAAGGCACAAGACGGGACCAAAGTAAAGATCCAAAACTGCATGTTAAAGGGAATGTCTTAAAATTTGGCAGGCCTGTATTTCTTCTGCAAGCCAGAGTGATCTACAAAAGATTAGCAGGGCTCGCAAAATGGCTAACCAAAACCCATCTTAGCCCTGCCCGTCGGGCTATAATATAGGGAGGAAAACTATATTTAAATATGTTTGGGTAATTATGTAAATTTTGGGCATCGGGAAGCCACTGTCAATTAGGTTAAGTATTAAAATCGCGTTTGAATTCACGCTTGTTTTTTTACTTTCACTTTGTGATCGTGCTAACTGTGTATGGACGGTTGCATCGGGCGCACACGCCTAGACCGATGTTAACTAGTCTGTCGTGTTTGTTTATCGGTCTGGTTACAAACCAGCTACAAACGCAGCTAATGAAGAGAGTAATGAAGTTTGACTCTCAGGTTATTGTGCTGTGGGATCTGTTTCCCATACATTTATTTATTTGTAGCGACCTGCCACCCTATCAAAA
>JAUMHI010000019.1:1969900-1990169 GCA_032359435.1 Enteromius unitaeniatus
ACTGACAAGCTGCGCAAACCCACGCTGATAATGAACATGGTTTTGCACAGCTCGTCAGTGAACAACGGCTGTTTATAGTATATACGGCTCAATGTGAAATCACGCACCTGATGGCATTTACCGCTGTAAATTAAATTGAGAGTTGCAGAGAGTGTTTTGAAGTCACAGTGTATTTCCACTGTTGCATGAGCAAATCAGGTGTCTTTAGTTTCCATTTCCTTTCTTTTTCTGTCTCCCTATTTTATCACTTTCCCTCTGTCTTTCTGTGCCAGAAGACAGCAGCTCCTCTCTTTAACTAAAGACTGTTGCTCACATTTAAAGTCTATAACAGGGTCTGTCTGTTTGCATTGGTCAATAGCCTCACTCGCATGCTGCTTTTAGTAGGTTATGCTTTCTTTCCATTCCCTGCATCTTGATGTTCCTGTCCTTAAGACCCTCAGCTGAAGGCTTGCGGTGGGCCAAACTCATCATGACAGATGCTGAGTCACAACATTGCAAATGTTTTGGTTTTTTTTTCGCCGCATCTCACTGGTGTCCATCCAAAGTTGGATTTTCAATCATTCTACGTATTTTTTCCCCCCACTCTCTCACACATGCACAGCATTTCTGTAAATATTTGCTTTATCTTTGTTGCCGTAGGCACCCTCATTTTAATTACAGAACCTCCGGGTAGTGCTGCTCTCTGATTGGTCCTTGGATTTTTGAAGCAGAGTTTCACTTTAGAATGCCAATGAACTGGTTTTACACATCTGCTGATCTGCACTGCATGACTGGAAAGTTTCTTGATAAAATATCTACCTCATCGCTCCTGGTACACGTTTTGTCTTGTGACATGGGGCGGCACAGGATGCTCAAACATTAGATTGAACCATCAAAGCACCGGAGTGAGAAACTTTCTATGATATACTCCTGTCTCGCTCTTTAATTAAATAAAATTGGTTAAACCGGTCTTCAAGACTGGCAGACAGTCTCCTTCCTCTCACACAGTCATGCTCAGGCTTGTCTAGGAGCTTCTGTTGTTGTGGTGCTGTTACCCAGAGTGCTTTGCTGTCATTACTACTCCTGTGAAGGATGGCACTTCGTGTTGTCTGCCATCCTGTGTCCCCAGGCATCTCTTATGAGATCACTTACATAGTGAAACTAGCACCTTGAGATCTCACTCTCTCTCTCGTTCACTGGTGTAAATGGTCCTTGTCATTGGCTGCCCTCATTTCCTGCTAATTAACAGCAGAGGAATGCAGCTCTGCCACTCCATTTTGCACTGTTAGAAGACAGGAAAAAAGAAGGGATGATAAAAAGGAAAATTAGTTCAATGCAGTTGCACAAGCCATGGCTAGTTTTGACCACCACCACCACGTCAGAGCCCAAACCACAGATTTAGATCAGTTCTGCTCTCCTTCACGCCGCTGGTGAGTAGTGCTAATATTGGGGTTTTCAACACCACAGCGAGTTATTTAAAGAAAACTGAGTTTTAAACAGTTTTAAGTGGAAAAGGAACAAAGCTCATTTTGTTCTCATTTGTTTTGTCATACTAAGCAAGTTTGTTGCCATGTTTCATGAGGATAAAGGGAGGTGTCATGTCCAGGAGGAAGGAGGTGTTTGGTTATCTAATCTTAGCACATTTACTGACTGGTTCCTTCCTTCCTGCTTGAGCATTCAGTTCTTCCTGTAATTGTTTTGCAAGTTTACTGCATTTACTTTGTGCACGCATGTGCCTGGGGGGGGAGGGGCAGTGAAGGGATTCCTGAGGAATTGATATATAATTAATGCCCAACTTAGTCTTCTTACTATTCTTTAATGAAAGCCTTGATACTAGTCTATATATTTTATGTAATTGGTTACTGATCTGATGCAGTTCATGTCATACTGATCTCTTTTCTGAACAGTCACACACTCTCAGGAAGTCTTGAGCACTCAGTTGATGGCCTGTTAAAACATCAATGGCTTTTCCTTTCTGCACCAGTTCAACATCCTTCGTTTACTTCCTGTTATTCCTCCAATCCACATCCTGCTGAAGCTCCCTTGTTAGAGTGTGTGCGTGTGTGCAGATGGAGTACAGTCAACAAGTCATATGGCAAATGAAGTGAATTATCTGTAAATTTGTTAATGGTATAATCAGTTCCTCTTATCTCTACTACAACCTGTTTAATTCCAGAAGCATCTGTTCAGCCTGTGTGTGCATGTTTGTGTCTGAAAGAGTGAAAGAAAGTCCTTGAAGCGTCTTGGTCTGCCTCCTTGTCCATGTTTAGTTCAGTTATGTTGAGTTCTTGGAGAGTTTAGTTGTGATTTAGTAGGTTAGCTGTAGTGATTGATTTAAAGATCTGTATTCTCTGATCTGTGTAACTGTTTGTGTCCCTCTTGCCCCCACATTTTATCTTTTTATAAAGACAAAAACAATGTTTGTATCGGTTGGCCAATAAATTTGTCCTGTTTCATGTATTAAAAAATGTAAATTAATTTTCCAGTAAAAATAATGCAACAGATAGTAGAAAGTTGTCCATTTATTTCTTTGGTATCATATCATGGTGTCTCTTTAATCACATTTAGTTTAAACTACAAACTCAGAACTCCGTTTTTTTGCATCGTTGATTTAACAGCAGCTCCATGGCTGAATAGTGATACTGAAAAAAACACTTGTGCATTCATGTGTATTTGGCTGGATCGGCCGAGCTGTGTCAGTTGTTTTGTTCCCCAGTGTCCCAAACTCACCTGCTTCTGAACAGACCAGCTGTGACCAGCCACTTCTTGTGACCAAAGACTTTGAAGCTGTTGGATTCCCTGTGCAGCGTATGGGCTGAGTGTAAGCGTAATCTACAGGCTGTGGTTAGACCCTGCGCTCTGCTGGGCAGCCATTAAACCACCGCAGTAACTGTGTTGTGCTCTCGTCCTGAATGATAACCCAAACCCACCCCCTCCCCAACAGCTCTACTCTATAACCCTGCACCATATCATCAAGTGTGACAAGCCTCCCTGCTAAATTTAGCTCCTCATAATGGCTCTGCGGAAACCCGGACTGCAGCAGGACAATCTGGGAATGTGCAGTGAGATGAAGGGGAGATCGAAGCGTGTGTTAGGTCAGGGATCAGGTTCAACTAGTAATGTCCAGCTTTCTAATCTTTTAATCCTCAGTCTTTCTGATATCATACAACTCTAAAACACCTGTTGTTGTTGGTAGGAACATGTATAATCTTTGTGACCTGTTGGTTATCGGACATGTTGGTTCTCTCTGAAATTATCTTCTATCTCTGAAATTCCTTCCCTCTCCTCCTCCTGCCCATCTGATGACGTGTTGAAGTTTCTAATGCAGCTGATGTGTTTCCTCATGGCCGGTGAGAACTGCAGACATGCTTGGATCCATCTCTGTTTCCATTCAGTCCCTGGCTTTAAACTAGAGATGGGTATTGTTAAGGTTATAACAGTATTACTACTTTTATTAATACCACTCATCGATCCGGTGCTCTTATCGGTACTCTTTGTTGTGTTTTTAATAAAAAAAATAAAAATAAATAAGTAATAATAATTAAGAACATAATTAACAACACTATTTTTATTATCTGTAGTCTAACAAACACCAATGTTTGAGCAAATATTACACAAACAAAACAAATGATTGTAAAACATAAATAAACTATTTTCCTGTAAAAGAGTGGACAGTGGTTACAGTTGGAGCATGCAGGTAGGCTGCAAGAGGACTAACAGTTGTTAACTGCAGCTTTAACCAAAAAAGTTGCAAAATGCAGCTAAACAGTCAGCTTTGGCTAATGTTTGTTTTATTAGAACACATTCAGATAAATTAGTTAACTCTGGGATAAAAAGTAATACAAATTTGGAACAATAGTGTACTTGCAATGTACATTAAATAATGTGAATTTATTTCAGCACTAAAAATATTTTTTTAGGTTAGCTCTGCTTTATATCTTAATATTCCTGTTTTCTATTATCTTTGCTTTATTTCTTAATATGCATAGTTTATTATCCATCTATTTGTAAATGCAGTACTGTAAAGGCATTTCAAATTTGTTTAGGAAAAAAATACTCAAAATATTTAGATGACTTTTTTTAATGTAACTGAAATGTATCCTGTCCCATTTTCTATAAATATATATATATATATATATACGCGCATTAGAGATTGCTAATAACAAGTGCAAGAAAATGTCTTTAAATATTATCGCAAATTAGAAAAGGTTAAAATACGCTAGGTAATGATTATTTAACAATAAATAGAAAATGTATTTTTTTTCTGCAGTACCAATAGCAGAACCGTTTATGTCAGATCGATAATTTTGTCAGTCTTTTGTAATTTTGCACCAGTACAGAGTTTCGGTACCCATCCTTACTTAAAACGCTCCCTTTTCCCATCAAAATGCGAATCTGGAACTTGTTTGAGTCGTGTTGCGTGCTTTCAAATCTTAATGTTTGATGGTCTTTTAGTTAGTTGAAGTGGTGTGTTTGTGTAGGTGTGTGTAAACTTGACTAACCAGCCTCTCATGCATTCTAGAGTGTTCAGTGATTGTGTGCTCATTTAAAAGCCCCCATCTCTGCCTGCACTACATCTTTTCCACTGAACTGATGCTGGTGCTCATCCAGGGAATCTTTCAGCATCGGCCAGCACTTCCACTGAATTGAGCCGAACAGTTACAGTCTAACACTTTGCAGACATAACCGTGCAAATAGAGCACTGGGTGCAAGGGGCACTTGAGTGTTGGAATTCAGACCTGGATCTTGTTCAGTTTTAAAAAAAACACTAGCTGAAAGACTATTGTTGCATTGCATTAATTGTTTACTTAAACATCTAATATAAATACATAATGGAATAGCTCAATCAAAAATATGTTGCAGGGTACTTTCTTTCAAGATCTTCCGATCCTCTGACTAATTTTCTATGGAACAAAAAAGTAGATGTTTCATCAATACAATGGAAGAAAAAATATAAGTACTAAAAAAGTACTATATGATGCGAAGTAATCAGTGTTGAATGAACCTTAAGATTAACTCAAACTCAGTGGAAACTTGATGCGGAGTTGCTAAATTCCTTTCAGTAAATTCTTTTCTGTAGGTTGTTGGATTCAGTGGGAGTGTTTTAGTTCAGTCTCTGGTAACTGATTACATTTGAGTTGGTGCGTGGCGGCACCAACTATGTAAGCTCTGAATGAGAGAGACAGAGATTTTTCTTCTGTGTTTGACTTTTTCACCTCTGCCTTCCTCTTCTCAGAAGCAGAGGTCTTTTTTTCTTTTTTATTTCTCCTGACAGGGAGCAAAGGCGCTGCCCAAAATAATGAATGTTTATTTATGAAATTCAGCTGTAATATTTACAGAAGACAGTCTCTGTGAAAATCTGGTTCTCTGAGCAGTTTTTACTTTGGGCCTCTTGTCAGTGTGGAGAAACTGCAATAAACAAACAAAAAATGTCATTACCCTGAGACTAGTTAGTGCTCACTGACAATAATGTTTGTTTTAGATTTACTACTGTACTCACCCCTGTCAAAAATTAGAATGGATGTTTATTGTATAGTTTTTCGAGTCACTTCCTGGTGCCGATGGACACATGCAGAATTTTATTTCTTATTCACAGTCTGAATTGTTATGTATAGCGTATTTCCATAATGATGTTTTTGCAGTATCAAGTGTTTGCTGTTTAATGTTTTTTTTTTTTTTTATTTATTACATGGAAAATTTGGACTGCTTCAAGGAAATTGAGAATCTCTTGCATGTTGTACCTGCATAAACAAGCTCCCATCACCTGATTTTTGACAAGCTGTTGCATCTCTTTAAACTGAGTAGCATATTTTTCTGGAAGAGTCATATTAATGCTGCAGGAAAACATTCTCCCTGGCAAAACATGAAATGCAGAGTTCACAGAATTCATGCATGAAGCAAACATTTCTGAAAGGATTTTTACTTGCTGGCTGTCAGCAGCGAAATATACTGAATTCTGGTTTTGGAGGCAAAGGATTTTACACTTTCAGAAAAAGGTGTGGACATTTGATAAGGAATGTACACACTTTCCAAGCATACTGTTTTCTTTTCCCCCCAAAAGAATCCCCTCTTTTCTCAGTTTGGAAGTTAAGCTCAGAATTGAATTGTCTGTTGAGATAAAGTCGTTTGCAGCTTGAATAAAGCAGAGAATGCATTAAGCAGGAATCTTGTGGCTGCAGAGGCTAGCTGTGCTTTATGATAGCTGAAGTGCATTGCTTCAAAGTGGAAAAACTTGTACATCAGCAGACTTTCATCTCAAGCACCTCTCTCTTTTATTTTAATCTTAAAGAGCTTTGAGCACTCTCCATCCTTTTGTGTAACATCTACTAAAGTACCAGTGGAATCACCGTTTCTTTAAACTCTCGCTGTTCGCTCTGCTTCATCCTTCCTCCCTTATCAATTAAGGTTTTTTTTTTTAAGAGAATGGTAAATTCAGACCTTTTGAAACAAGGCTTGTTCACTGTTCGGAGGTTTATATACTTTTTGTTCCGATATTTTAAAAGCTGATGTGTTTGGCTGCAATAACACTGGTATATTTAAATATCAAATTTGTTATCCCCTTCCCTAAATGGCAGAAGAACAAAACTATTTTGTTTTGTTAACTATGTACTTTCATTTAAATTAATTATTTGGTAGAAGGCACTTATGTGTAAATTCCTGTTGTTTTTACATTGTACTTTATATTTTTAAATACCTGTATGTAATTACATCTGTAATTAATTTCTGTATTTACATTTATACAATACAATTTATAATTACAGTGTTGACCCATCTCTTACGCCTTAAACCGCCCTTATACCTACCCATACCACCAAATCTGTCTTTAACCTTACCTGTATCTTACCTCAATTGCAGCAAAGGCGTCTCGAAATACAATATGAACACAATAAGTACTTGGTGTAAGCACGTAGAAGTTAAGGCCACCTAATAAAAAGTGACCAAACTTCCCCCCCAATATAATCTTGAATTGAATTGAATTACACAAGGACGAGTAACTAATAAGATGGCTTACATTTATGGGTCCCTTTAATTGAATAAGAAATAAATAGTGACATGAATCCTTTTGCTCCTGCTTCATTATTATAAATGGCTGTTTAATAGCTCTTAAGTAACTGCTTCTCATACAGATGGATTGTGATGTTTGCTGAAGTGCTAAAAGCAGCAGCTTTCACAGTATGCGTTCTATCTTTGCATCAGCATTTCCTCTTTACCTTTTATTCTAATTTGAAAGCCAGACCTCTAGTCATTGGCTGTCAATGCCATGCCAATTTATATTTATATATACCTTTTTATATAGTTATTGCTCATCTTTTCTGAAGTAATGTTGCTTATATTAGCCATTATGAGGACAAGACTGTTCTTTTGATAGATGGGTTTGCAGTGAAAGGACTGGAGAGAGAAAGAGAATAGTCTCTGCAGACAGCCTCCGATTCAGGGTCTTGGGATGTTTAACCTTGTTTACTTGCTTACTGGTTTTGTGGAGGATTGTTTAGGTGTTAAATTGTGCGCTGTCCATCTTGCTTTCTGATATAGCGCAATAATAGATCAGCAAAGATCTTTCGTTCTTAACACACCTTTGCATTTTTATGACTATGACCGAGTGTTTCCCTCCATACACTACTGTTAAAAGAGTTGCTTTGGAGTTTTAAAACGGTTAAGCAGTTGAGCACCAAACCAGCATATTAGAATGATTTCTGAAGGGTCATGTGACACTAAAGACTGAACTACTGGGAGCTTGAACAAAATAACAAGAATACATTACATTTTAAAATAGATATGTTTCTTTGTAACTGATGTGTCTGTAAATCTTTTCCCCCACCCCTAATGTGTAGGGTAGCCCACATGTTGCCTTTTCATAACTACACAGTGACCTATAGTTTATTTATGGGTAGTGGAACATGCAGCACATCATCAGCATACCTATCAAACTGAACCTAGAGCGGTCACAACTTACACAACCATTTTTTACCCCCCTCTGTCATGAAAACCAACTCCAGACCAGCAGCCTGACCCCGGAGCGATTGTAGGGCTCAGTGTCTTGCTTAATGGACCAGGATTTGTTGTCACCACTTCTTCACATTCCTACCTCACCCCTAAGTAGAGTTTAAACTGCGACCTTTGTGCTGGCAAACAAGGTACTTAACCATTAGGCTACCAACGGTTTGGGCATTGAAATTAGGACTTGCCTCGTAGTTTGTGCCTGCTAATGGCATGTGCTCGATATCGCTCGCTCACTTTCTCTCTCGCTGCTACTTTATGGTAATGTGGCATTTCACTGTGGCTCTCTCGTTCAGCCAAAGGACAGAAACACTTTAGTTTCTATTTTTCATTGGCTCACTTTTTTTTAAGTGCACACTAAAAGAGGGCTTTTAGGTTTGATGGTTGAATGTGTATATTGTGTGACAAAGACAGGCAAAAATAAAACGTGTACACCGCAGATTATCATATACACTTAGGTTTATTTCATTTGTATTTTAAAAGGTTGCAAGGTAAGGGATGTATACTGTGTGAGCCTCAGAGAAGATTTAAATGAATGGTGTTCTTGTTCATGACCCATTTCTGGTTGAGTCGAGGATATTTAAATTTTTTAATTCCTGCTTTTACTTTAAACTACTTTCTTGCAGTCCAAGAATATTAAACATGCAGGCACGCAGCACTTTTACTCCAGAGAGCCAGAGAGAAATCCTTCCTGCTGTAGTGTGCTGAAAGGTGGAAACGAGCGATGGAAAAAGAGAAGGGTGGAGGAATATAAGGTTGTGCTCAGGTCAAGAGAGAAGATCGAGTTTTGTAAGTGTGGCTAATATAATTGCAGCAGTTGTCACCACTTTTGGGACTCGTTGCATGTGTGAGAGAAAATACATTGTGTTAAAGGTTTCATCCTTACATGGCCCATGAGCTGCTGTTGTTTTGATCTGGGTTTTGTGTCACTTTTCACCCCCTCCCAGGATTCTGGGGCCCCCATGAAATGCGCACACACAGACTCTGTATCAGTGTTGTCTGACAGTGGTTGCACTTAATCAGAGAATACTGTAAATCCAGTGATTTCTATATGGACTGGCATATAGGGAAAAATCCAAGAGTTTGTAGAAGTCATATTTCATGTAACCAAAAATTGCTCTTAGGTAGGCATCCCAGCAGCCAATGAGAATTTCAGTGGGATTGGTCCAGTTGTCTTTTAGGAAATCCAATTTGCTCTATTCCCACTTGATTTCAGACTGACCTGGATCTTACTCTTTCCTAGTCGTCAAACGCTCTGTCAGAGTTTTTTCTAGTGTGTAAGCACTAGTAATGCTGTGATCCCACTTTTTTTTTTTTTTCTTGATACTGCTATGAGAGAGCTGACATGTCAGTGCTGAAAGATGTCTAGTGCAATACATGCAGACTAGGTTTCTTTGCGTTTTCAGTTATTTCAACTCTTAATGTGTATATTGTTTCGAAAATTCAAGAAATTCGATTTAAAAAACGCAGTACTTAAAATTTTAGATCAAATGTATTCTTCTTGAGGCTTCTCTTAAAAAAAAAAAAAAAAAAGTGAAAACAAAATCTTACTGACTTTAAACTTTTAAACAGTAATGTTTGCACAGTGTAGAATGATTTTGAGAGCAGCAGACTTCAATTCCAGCTTGTTTGTCAGTTAAGGCTATCATGTAACTCTAAAACATTTGGAACATAATGCACGATTCGGTTTTGGACAGCCATGGCTGTTTAGTATTGGATTTGCATGCCTGCTGCTCATTCCATTTCCAAATGCCACCAACACTCCGTCACTTTTCCAGGTATCAGATCGTTGTATCCCAAGTAATTACTCTTAATGCAGACAGTTCTTTTTGTCTAATGCACTCCTATATTCCACAACAGGTGTGTGTTTGCTGCGCCATCTGCTTGTTTCAAACCCAAACTATCAGCTCATTTAGCTCCCTAGGTTTTGAAGCACAGCCGCTATGTGTGAGGGAGGGAATGAGCGTGAGGGTGAACTGTGTGTGCAAGCGTGACAGGAATGGACATCCTGAGCTTAATCATGTTTTGGCAGCAGCAGTTTAACCTCATCTGGTGCTGCTAGCTATGAAAGAGTCTCTGTTTAAAAGATCTCACTGTATGCATGGGAGTTCCTGTTAGCTGTGAAACTTGGAATTATGTTTGTTTGATTTTTCTCATGATATCAGCTGAGTTTAGGAAGCAATGCTCTGGAATGTGGCATCTTGCATGAATGAATGTTGCACTTCATGCCTTTTTGACATGCTTTTTTTTGTCTACCTGCAGAGATAACCAGAGTGAGGAAAGACATGTATAACGACACAGTGAACGGCCTGGTGGACAAACACCCCCTGGAGTTACCAGAGCCAGTAGGACCCATTGTACATCTACAGGAGAAACTCTTCGTACCGGTCAAAGAGTATCCAGATGTAAGTCTCGCACAAGCACTTTGAACTCTTTTTTTTTTTTTTGATCTTGTGCTGCAGCTAGAAACAAGCGCAGTGATTGACTGTTACTGTAGTGACAGATGACTGACATTTATAGTGTCTGATGAAATCTAGAGGTGAGAAGGTTTACGCCTGGTTCTCTAGTGGGGGGAAACATGTCGTTTGGGAGTAAATGAGGACTCTCTGTCATAAGCTAGTTCAGCAGCAGTAGTTTTTATCAGTCCCCTGCAGGGAACTAGGAATGGTGCCGGAATGCCACAGGCCATGTTCTAGTAGTAGAATGGGATCTTTTTGGAGTGTGTTCGGCATTGAAGAGAACCATTTCTCCCAGCGAACACATGATATAGCTTGACGTTTAGATGATCATATTTGACATTTCTCTCATATTCGCAGACAGAAACACACACACTGGTGCCCCATGTCACACAGGGAGCAATTTTGCTGCCTAATTCTTCTGCTAGGTGGACAAGGGAGAGGGAAAGAGAGAGAAAAAGGGGGTCAGCAGAGCATGAAATGCGTTTTCCCTCTGACGGCCCTGATAAAGGCCATCCCATCTTTCCCAGCGGACCACCACACACACACCCACACAACCCCAGGTTTCTCTCAGTTTGAAGCACAGTTAATTATGATGGAGGCTGCAGCTCTGCTTATCTTTATTTTTTGCAGAATGTTTCTTTTTTTAAATTGGCCTTGACTTTTAAGCACATCCTGTAATGATTACGGCTTTACTTAAGAAAAATATTTACCTTTGTATGACCTGGAAAGCTGTGTATCGAGTTCTATGGATAAAGGGGGACGTTGGTAGGAATGAGGCAAATTTAAATGGGGTAGAATTTTTACACTTACCAAGACTGCATTTATGAAATTTTTACTGCAAAAGAAATTTGTATTCCTGTGATTTTATTCAAAAGTGAGTATGTAGATGTTTAAGAATGTGTTCATATGACTGTCCATCTCAGAATAGCAGGAACAGCTACTGGAAAAAATGGCTGGCTGGTATAGAATGAACACCACAGCTCTGTCAAGCCATGGAAAATATGGCGTGCCTGTTTGTGTGTTTGAGCAAATGCAAGTAGGAGGACACAAGCATGCACAGGCACACACACACACACTCTCACACTCATACACACCAGTGTACATAGAATCCCCAGCTGACCCCCTCAAATCTGTTTCTCTCTCACTGTGTTCCCTGCAAGTCTCGCCTCATTATTCTTCCCCCTGGTGGTTAGCATGAGTCACTGTTTCACAACACACGCACACACAGACGTTTCCACCCTAATGTTCTAAACACGCAGGGAAAGGAAGAATAATTGAGCAGGGAAACGCTAGCGTTCTCTTCAGTCACAGTCTCTCTGATTTGCTCTTTCAGGCAGGAGATTTGGTTCGGTCATCCAATCAGCATCTTGATTGAGAATAAATTGTGCGTGATTGGTGATTCGGAGGTGTTGATATTTAAATAATGATTTCTCGTTTGCGTTTTTAGTCACATGGAAGATATTCCATTGGTGTTTTATAACTTAAACCCGTTGTATATTAAACACACTGCAGCTTAACACCTGATCTAGTTACAGTTCAACTTGCTTTACATTTTGAGCTCAATTCACAATTCTAACACTTATACTGTAAAAGGTTATTTTAAAGTGAAGTCTAATGGAGGAGAGAGGTCTCGTTTAAAGTGTCGAGTGAGAAGGTAAAAGCGTGCAGGAAGAACCGCATGTAGGCTCATCCACCAAGGTCAGGCCCCTCATTCCAGACTAAACGTCCGATTGAGCTTCATTGCTTTGAGAATAAATGGAAAACAGTCACTGCTTTTAAAATAAACAGAGCCATTCCTGGACTTTTCCATATGTTGTTTTGTTCATAACATGCAGTGACACAGAAGTTTTATGACTGTCCATATATAGAATAAAATTTACATGGAAATAGAGAGGGCATAGGAATGAAAAGGAAGAGCATCAACATAAAACAAACAATGAATATGTAATGCAAGAACAAATATGTATAACAGGATCTCAATGTAGAAAACAAAAACACTTTGTGTAAGTATTTTGAGCCTCAATCTAACCACATACTTGTGGGTAATTAGGTCTTGATTCATTTGTCTTCAGCACAGAGTGTCCGTTTCATAAAAATAACTTGTCCTGTGAACGTGACATGTAAGTGTACAAGTGTTTGTATCTGTAAGCTTGTGAACACGTGTGCAGCCAATCAAGAGAATCTAACCTTAGCTCAAACATCGAGGTCGACCTGCGACCTTCAAAACATAGAACGCACTCCAGTAGCTGCCCTGTTTATAAACCTCTGTCTATATACAGTAACAGTCTTTCTCTCCAGAGCTTTTCAGATGGAAAAGACTGACTGGAAAAAAAAAGATGGCAGACAGACCAGGTCTATCTAGAAGTGACAGTTTTCCTCCCCCTCTCTTTTGCTCCATCTTTGTCTTTCCTCTTGTGCTGCCAGTGAGTTTCAGTGAGATGTTTAGCTCCCTCTCTCCTTGGACAAAATCCTATTACATCACTTGTCGTCTACGAACTGCTTTCTGCTGTAATGTTGCTGTGTGTGTGTTGCAGGCTGCACACTGTTATGAAGATGTATGTCTGTGGTTTAGTGTCTGTGGCCACAGGGTTGTATAAATAATTCCGATTCATTTAGCTGGTTACATATTGTAATTTTGTTCACACGCTGCACAAACACCTGTATCAGCACATATTGTTTGCAGAGTTTAAGCTAAATTCTTCCTTCTCACAACAGCATTATTCAGGCAATATGTGTGCAGTTGAAACATCTGATCTTTTCTCTGATGTTCAGGAAGTGGTCGCCTCTGGATTCAGTTACCACCAGTCCTTTTAAGTAACAGGCTATTAGAGTCATTCTTGGTCCTGTCTAATGCTGAAATTATGATTGAAGGTTTTCTATCATTATTTTCCTCCCAGCCTGATGGAACATTGGAGCGAAGGGTGGTGGGCCCACTGGTGGATGGAAAGCGTTTTTTTTAAGGCAATATTGAGGTTTGGTAGCTTGGAGATCAGACTAAAGCCTCCAGTTTTAATTTGCAGGTTATTACTGGGGCATTTGAAGCCAAAGGATTCCAATCGAGCCTCGCAAATGACACCGAGCCATTTCTGAAAAGCGCACTGACTCTTCAGAGGAGTTCCGCCCGCACACAAGGACCCCTCGTCACCACTCATCACCGCTTTTCTGTATATGTGTGCCTTTTCATTTCCCTGACGTTCGTTCTTAATTGCAGTTTGTGCATGCAGATGTTTCAAATTTTCGGGATGCTCTCAGAAGTGTAGTTTAAAAATTATAGCACCGCCGCTCATTCAAAACATTTTTAACATCAACTACCCTGCAGAACGTTCTGCAATTGTTGGAAAAGCACTATGGTATTTAATTTAGGCCCCTGAGCCTGTGTTTCAAACCTAATGGTAGCGATGTAATGATAGAAACTGAAACAAGCTTCTGAAAGAATCATTAGTATTCAGCCTACCAACATGTTAGTTTCTCTAATAACAAGATGGCTGATTTGGCCATCATGGGTGTTTTCCGACATGACTGTGATGCCCAAAAACATTTTCTATGTAGGCAGCTCACTAGGTTTTGAAACTAAGCCACTGTGCTTGTGTGTGTGTGTGTGTTTGGCTGATGAATTTCAGAGACTGTAATTGGGGGGCCTCCGCAGACAGTCTTGGCAGGTGGACTAGAATCCAACAACATCTTCAGGGATGCATATGAAATTGTGCGTGTGTGTGTCCAGTGCATTGGGCTGACTCAGAGAGAGAAAGATAGAGAGAGAGAGAGATTACATCCTTGCTGCCGCCTCTGCCCTGTTCAGCATGCTCGTGTTAATTCAGACACAAATTACATTTGGCTCCAAAAGAAAGAGGGCTGGACTGACAGTCAAAGCAAAGTGATGCAGGTTTCATCCACAGATTGTCTAATCCATAAGTAAAGGTGCTTCCTATTAATAGTAACCATGACAATCACCTAGAATAGAATATGCTGTTCCTTATTGGGATGTCATTTTATATATAGTAATTACTTGTTGTGTTTTCAGCATTCAATTAAAAAAAAAAAAATAATAATAATAATATTAAAATAAAGGACCTTTCCACAATTAAACTTCTGTTATCTTCTGTACTTTTTTGCTCTTGATATTGCAGTAGTGTTAATATTGCTGGCTCTCGAATGATAAATGGCTTATGTTTTCCCCCATTTGTAAGTCGCTTTGAATAAAAGCGTCTGTTAAATGATTAAATGTAAATGGAACTGTAGCTTTTAGTAACACTAGTCATCTGTTAAACCACCTGTTTACCGCACCACTACTGCGCTCATGTGGCTTTTGTTTGCTTATATTTTGTTATTGTGTGTCAGGACTAAATGCTGGGAGCTTACAAAGATTGATTTTGCTCCTGGTGTTTAGAGAGGATTAAACAAGAGAGAAGGAGAGGTAACTAGATGAAAAAAGATGATTTATATTAGGGATAACAGGCTGCCACTAACACACATACACACACACACACACACACACACACACACTCACATTCTCACTCTCGCTCTCATTCTCTTTAGAGAGAGTAATTACTTTGCTCTCAAAGGACTCGTGTCATAATGTTTCAGATTGGATTTTCTGCCCTCCAAAATATTGCACACACACATAGAGAAGGAAAGTGAGGGATATGGATATCTAATATGGACTGGCTATAGGGTTTGGACTGTTGGAATGCTGTTTTGTGACTTCAGTTTGGATGACTGCATTTGGAATTGTCTTGAGTGTGTTTTGAATGTGCATTTGTTTGTTGGCCTTGACAGAAAACCCGCTGATCTATCACACTTTCACAATATGATCATGTGATCAAACAATCCCATGTGCTGGTATTATTGCGTGTCTGGCAGAAACAGTATTGGACTACAGATAATTTGGAATAAATTAAGCATTTCCATTCCAGTTTCTGCTGCAAATCAGTAGTTATAGTTGTTTTAAGCTTTTAAAACTGCTATAAGCTAGAATTTTCCAATGCTTACATCCAGTCTGAGGATGTCAAACATATTTGATATTTTGTGCCAATTTTAAAACGCATTGTTTTAATGCCATGCATCTCCTAGCAAGGAAGCACAGGTTTCTGTTTGAGTTTCTTGTGTTCAGAACATCTTGGAAGTGGTAGTGTGTGACGCACGGTTCTTCTCTATATCTTTGTACATTTTATAATGCATCGTGTTGATATTTGAATATTGGTTGTGCAGTTTTTATTTCTGAAAAACAACTTTCTCAGGAGTCATTTGTTTGTGCAAGTACAGCTTATATTTTATGATATTATTATATGGCACCCAAGTCTTTCACTTATCACATTTAATCAAGTTCACTAATTTTACCTTGCCGCTGTATATTCAGTAGCAGCACAGGTAAACCTTTTAGAATGTTTTAATAGGCTGTTCCTTTGCATCAATAGAAGGACTGAGACATCATTGAATTGTTAATGGAGAATAATCTGCTGCTTTTTGACCTTTTTTTTTTTTTTATAAAAATAATTATAAAAACCAGTTCTAAACAAAAACCAGAATCCATTGCCAACCCGATGGAGATGAAACTGTCAGCTCTGCCCCACCACACGCTTGCTTAACAGAGGTTAATTAGTAATTAGCAAGGGCATCCGATAGGTTATCTCTGCTTCTCCCTCTCTCTCGCTCACTCTCCCACACTCAGTTTCTCTGTCTCGCTTTCTCTCTAGATATATGGCATATAGATTAATTGAATGATATGGTGAAACTTTTGAGATTTTATTTTTTATGATGAAATAATACAGAAATCCAAGCAGACACTGCAGAGACGGCAGCAGAATGATCATGGATTGTAATGTTTTCTTCCTTCCCTCTGGAGCATTGAACTAAATGTGATGCAGAGAGCGAGACAAAATGCAAATATGGGGCAGAGAGAGAGAGAGAGAGCGAGGAGGTGTACAGAGATGACTAAGGTAAGAAATGAAGTGCTGAATAGAGAGGATGTGTAAAGCTGCAGAGGAAGAGGGAGGTGAGGCAGAGGTGATGCTGTGTGCTGACACCTGTTTACAGAACCAACTGAAAAATGGAGGACGGGGCAGAATACAGAAGTGATGTGGAGAGATACTGCTTTCTGATGAGTTTTTTTTTATTTTTTATTTTTTGGTGACTCTGGTGACAGATGTGCTTACACTGTGGCGAGCAGATTGTTATTTCTGTGTGTGTGTGAAGAGCGTGTATCACTCCACTGGGAGGCCACAGTTGGATGCATTACCACCGATTTTCTTTTCCAACTCGCTGGATTTGCTGTTTTCAACACTCCCTCCTTTCAGCGGTCATATTGTACTTTCCTCTCTTTTTTTTTTTTTTTTTCATCTGCCCTCGGTTAATAACAGAATGCAAATAAATAGAAATGGTTTTCAAGTTCTGCTAAATGAACCTGCTCAGTTGCATAGTTTGGTCCCTATTGTTCAATTTGTGTGTTCATATTTTTATTTTAATACCAAGTTAGAAGGTCCCTGTATAATTTACAGCATTCACTGAGAGACTGTTACTTTCATAAGTTATGAAGCTAAATATGCATTAGAAATGAAGGATACCCAAGATGACTCAGAATTAAATAGAATTTCAAATCGTTCAAGAGATCTAAGAAAAAGGCCGGGTCTTTGCCATGGAATAGTTGGTGCTAACATAGAGACGCCGGTCACTACTTCTAGTGAAGACGTTTTTATTTAAAAATTATTAATTTTGAGTTAATTTAAGAAACAAGCTTGAATGTGTGTGCGGAGAGAATCAGCTCAGTATGTTCAATACTTTTATAGTAGAAATGTTGGGCTTTTCTGGACTTATAGGATCAATGTTTGAGTTGTCAGCATGGAACTATACATTCAAGCCTATGTGCTGTGTTGCTTGACCTTTTGACCTTGTGGGTTGATTTGTTTGCTGTCAACACCCTACAGGTTGATTTGAATAAACGCTGACGGGTGCAGACTGATTGGTGTGAATGCTGACTGCCTGCATTTTCATTGGTCATGGAGAAGCTAAGAGAGTGCCTGAATGCACCCTATCAAAAGACACGTCCTTATTTAGAAACACAGACACAGCCTATGGCTAAACCAAGCAAACTGATCAGTTGAATTGATGTCCTTAGTGCTTTCAAATGAATTAGTTAGTTTGCTTACATAATGTGAACTGTGTATATTTCTGGATATATAAATACACGAATACTAGTGCTGCACAATTAATTAATATGATTAATCAATCATATCGCAATCGCGTTGTCAGCCTATGCGATTGCATATCAACAAATGTTGCGATTTTAAATTAAACAAATGCATTTGTAGACGTAACAAGACATTCAAATGCAAATGAAGCGTTAAGTGCAAGAGATTTACATGTTAAGTCAATGCAAAGACGCAATTAGACATCCAGCAGTGCGATTCACGCCAATTAAGCGGCAAAGCGGACAACATGTAAAAATATAAAAATGGGTATTTGTTTTATTTATCTGTACTTTAGACTTTTTAATTTAAGTTAATGTAATTTAAGTCAGTAATGTAAAGATGTTACTGTTATTTGATTTTGTACAATTTAGTTAATTTTTAGTTGTTGCTAAATTGCACTGTATACTGTATCTCGGTTGAGAAATACAGATTTCAGCATTATTAGTAATCTGTGCGTGCATTTTCCTTGATAACAAGCAAGTTGAGTCCAACCACGTTTATCGTATCGCAATTGCAAATCGCAATTTTGACTTTAATAATCGGAATGTGACATTTTTCCCAAATCGTGCAGCCCTAACTCATACAGTATATATAGAAAATATTTTCCTCTCTTTCTGCTGGTCATCTTTTTTTCAGCACAGATGTGTTTTGGTGATGTCATTACCAGTAAGAGTGAAATTTTCTGTAATGAAGGGTCACGACTTTACAAGCAGGGTGGAGTGATTGTGATGGAGGAGAGCGAGGTAGGAGAGAGGGGGGAGTGGGTAGGAGGTATAATGTTGCGTTAGCGTTGCTGCTCGTTTGTCTCTGTCAGGTCCCTCAGCTACGTCCCTGAACTGCTCAACTCTCCGCTTGCTCTCACATTTAGGCTGTTCTGTTATACATCCCTACAGCTTAACACTGACACCCTCGCACACACTCTCCCGTGCACAGCATATAGATTTTTCATTTATGTGGGCATGTTACCAAGGTTCACAGTGACGTAACGAAATAGCAGCTGAAGGACATTGATTCTCTCTTTACCCACTATTAGAACCCCGGTTCGTCAAATCAAACATAACTTATTCGAATGATTCTGATTAAATGAATTGTTCTTGTGTGTGTGTGTTATATTTTGCAAATCAGTGTATTTTAGAATCTTGGCAGGATTGTAGTAGTTTCCTCCCTACAAAAAGTTTTGAAAACAATAACAGTCTGACTAGAATGACACAACAAAAGTACATTATGCTCAACAAAGCTGTCTACACTAGAAGCATCTGAATCTGTGATGACACGTCAACTCCCTGTGCATATTTTTTTGTGGGTTGCAATGCTATTCTGTTAGGTTTCTTCCCTGCTTCTGTCTGAAAGAAAAAAACAAACAAAAAAACATTGAATTTAGTGTTTATATGTGACCCTGAACTACAAAACCAGTCTTAAATGTGGGAATATTTGTACCAGTGCCCAAAAATACACTGTATGAGTCAAAATTGTTGATTTTCTTTTATGCCAAGAATCATTAGGATGTGAAGTAAAGATCTTCTTGCACGAAGCGATTTTGCAAACTTTCTGCTGTAAATATATAAAAACTTATAGACTTTATTTAGAACATTTTAAAGATTTTTTTAAATTATTTTTTTTGCACCCTCAGATCTTTCAGATATTTGAACAGTTCTTGAACAGTATTTCTGCCAAATACACCAAACCATACATCAATGAGAACCGATATCTTTATTTTTCAGATGATATAAAAATCTTTATGTAAAAACTGACTGGTTTTGTGATCCAGGGTCACATGTGTGAATAGGTTCTGTGAGTTTCATTTAGCTTATGTAAATGATTGCAGCGGTCAAGTGGTTGTTTTTCTGTCTGTCTGGTGTGTCTGGATTTTATTAGATTTTCCTTGTTGATGAAATGTTCCTCACACACACGGTTTTTAGTGGCATATGTTTGTGTGGCGACAGGGTGGAATTTTTCAGGATTTTTGCGGTTGATCTCTGCCCCTCTCAGACTCTCTCATAAACACAAGTGCCACCATATAGTCAAAACATTCTCTCATGTTTTCGTCTAAAAACCCTAGTATTTCTCTCTCCTAGTGTTGTCAAAAGACCCGGTACTTCAGTACCAAGACGGTACTAAAAAATTTGAAATGTTACGGTACCAGGTTTTCTGAAGTACCGGTAGTACCGAGCAACGGGTGAACCCGGTTCTTGCTGCGCTAGCCGAAAGGTGCGCAGTTGCGTCTTTTTCATAAAAGCACAGAGAGATGGCGACCAGCGGTGCTACTGATGAGGCGGCTCTGAATCTGCTCGTTGAAAAGAAAAGAGGAAAGAGCCACGTGTGGAATATTTTGTTTTTGTTGCTGATGACAAGCGCAACATCATTGATCACCAAAAACCCATTTGCAAGCGGAGTCATCGAAGTTTTATGTCAAAAGGAGGAACCTTATAAAACACCTCAAACATTGCAATTTGCTTAGTTAATCGTTACTGTGCGTCCACACCGCCGCCGGCGAGAGCGTCAACATTCGCCCTGGCAACGGGGACGCTCTTGACGCTCTGACGTAGATTGAATGCTTGTCTTGTGTTTAAATGGGCCGCTAATAAAACAAGCTTGTGCGGACTGACCACACGGAGGGTATAAGTTAACCTCGTGAAATATATTGATTGT
>JAUMHI010000019.1:1990269-2020269 GCA_032359435.1 Enteromius unitaeniatus
AACATTTAAGTGTGACAAACATGCAAAAGAATAAGAAATCAGGAAGGGGGCAAATAGTTTTTCACACCACTGTATATGGTTGTCTTTTTTGTTAGTCCTTCTGTGTTTCTGACAAGTGTATGGGGTTCTCTCTATAGGCTTTGAGTGTGGAGCTGCTCAGTGTTTTACACAGGCTCATAGTCACTCGGGAATCTCCCAGCATTCAAGTTGCTGTACTGGAACTGGTGAGGCAGATTGTTTGTGCTGCTCAGGAGCACGTCAAAGAGAAACGCCACAGTGCAGAGGGTAAGTCTCAAAAACTACTTTTGCTTAAACAGTGTAAAGCTTAAATAGCCCTCTGAATTCATCTGTCTTTGTTGTATTCGGTCAGTCGATGATGGTGCAGCAGAGAAGGAAACTGTTCCTGAGTTTGGTGAGGGGCGGGACACTGGTGGCCTGGTGCCGGGGAAGTCTCTTGTTTTTGGAGCGCTGGAGTTATGTCTCTGTACGCTTGTGAGAAAGCTTCCGCAGCTCAGCCCCAAACTGGCTGGCAGCCCCACGGGGTGGGGAGGACAGAGCTGCTTCCTCAGCAGCACTGACTGTAGACTTGTCACATCTGCTCTGGCCATCCTCTCAGAACTGCCCTCCATCTGTTCACCAGAGGGTAAGCGATCCAGAGAATTACTGCGGCAGATTATGAAAAAAACACTTTATTTTAGTGCACTTTTCATTAGTTTTATTCAGTGTAGGATTTATTTCTTTCTCCATTACAAGGTCACATAAAATGTAGATTTATTTTACCATGAAATGTGTTTTTTCTGTTCCACAGAAATCAGACAGTGTTTATTCTTCTCTCCACAGGCAGCGTGTCGGTGCTGCCCACAGTGCTCTATCTGCTGCTCGGGGTGTTGAGAGAGGCGGTGAAGGGCTCTGTTGGAGCTGAGAGTGGACAGCTGGTACCAGGCATCCTGCAGGCCTTGCGCACTGTTCTCACCTCTCCTATGAGCAGAGCTGAGAAGAGTCGTGGGGCTTGGACTGAACTGCTGAGATGTGCAATGCACACACTCTTGGAGTCTTGGCATACAGGTAGTTCTCTCTCATTTTATCCACACTGTGTGTGTGTGTTTCAGCATGTTGTAGAGTTATTTGAGGAACTTTCTCAGTTTTTTTATTTTTATTATTGTGGACAGATAAATTGGAACCTGGAGTGGATGAGGTTACTATGTTGACATCCCTCACAATCTTCCTGCTGTACGCCAGTGCTGAGGTGACCACTGTGGAGCCCCTGCAGACACGCTGCATCCAGGCATTCAGAGCCAGTCTGGAGTCTAAGGACCCTGTGGTGAGTAAAGAGAGTCAATAACAGATTGACCTAACTGGCCTAACAGAATTTCTACAGTACAATTCAAAAGCTTAGTAAGAGTTTGTTTTTTTATTTTTACACACACATGCAGTGTATATATATTTAAAATATTTACATGTGTATATACATTTATATATTTATATTCTTAATTTTAATTATATTTAATATATATATATATTCTTAAATATATACATGCATGTGTTATACATAATATTAACAATATACACTTTATGTAAATAAACACTTTTAATCGTTTGACAGCACTAATTGTTATGAAGGATTTGAAATAAATGCTGTACTTTTGAACTTTCTTTTCATCACATAATCCTGGGTTCAGTTGCCCTAATTAATGCAATGTTACATACAATTCCCCCCTAAAAAAACTCCACATTTAATATTCTTTTCTACTATGTCCTAAAATGTTCACTTTAGGTGCTGAGTAGAAGTTATCAGTTGCTAGTGTCTTTATTCCAAGGCCCAGCACTGGTAGCCAGGCCGTTTATTCTAGCTCTGGGAGTCCGTCTAGTGTCACAACTGGAGGAAGTGGAAAAGAGTCGTCCTCAAGGCCCAGCAGAGCTACAGGCCGTGCAAGATGCAATCCGAGCACTGGAAGCACTAGTGTTTGCTGCAGATGAAACTCACCGTAAGTGACTGCAAATGTATTCAAATTTGAGTCCCAAACATCTGTAATTTATGATATCATTAAAAAACTTAACAAATTCATTGTATTCTAAGCACTATGCTTACAGTTACCAAAATGTTAGATTATCACTGAATATGTGTTTGAACCATGCAGGTCCACAGTTGGTGGCTGTGCTGTTGCCCATCCTCATCTCTCTCCTGCTGGATGAGAATGCTTTGGCATCGGCTCCAACAGCCTCTCGCTCACTGCACGAGTCTGCCTTAAGAGACCTCATGCGCATCGGCCCCCAGCACTCGGCTGTCTTCAAAGCGCTGATGGCCTCAGCTCCGCACATGAAAGCCAGGCTGGAGGCAGCCGTCAAGGGCAACCAGGAGAGTGTGAACACGAAGGCACAAGCACCTCGAGTCATTAGCAAAAACACGCCCAGCATTCAACTGAAGATCAATTTCCTGTGAAACCTCCTGACTGGATATGATACGAGTTTTATGATTTTAATGAATGTTGAGGTCTTGTTTTAATCGGGTTTTGTTTTTAAAGATAAATCAATTTAAAGTTTGTGTCGTTTAATAATTGTAGTCTGGTTTTAAACCGCATTAACCTCTGTGAGGAACTTAATACATATTTACTCAGAAAGTAAGGGGAATGGTGTTTCACGCGAAAAACAGCAGATCCATGGGAGTGAATTTTATATGGTTACCATTTATATATTAGCTTTTTGTTCATTTTAAAGTTAGCTTGCTAAAAAGCTTGAGTAATTTTCATTAACTTTTTGTGTCTGAACAAAGGTCATGAAAGCTCACAACTAAACCTGACCAGCTACACTGATGGTAATTCGGTATCTGCTGACATATACGGTTTAAGTTAAAACTGAGATCTATAGTAATTATTTCTAATAATTGGCTTCTCATCATTTTGACTAGCATATAATTTAACGGTTCATGTCAATTTTGACTACAGATAAGTAGTATGGAAGTTTTGACTGTCAATATCGACATAGTAGTTTGACTTATCTTATGATTTTTGTGTGGCAGAGAGTGGCCTCCATATATTAAAATGGTACATTTAGTTCCAAACATTTTACACTTTCAATTTTTTTCTGTATTCTAATTATGCATGCAAATATATTGGTGTAGCTGTATTTCAACACAACTATCCTGCACTTGCACTGCCAGGATTCATCTATTACTTATTTTGTCTGTATGTGCATAAATATTAAACAAGCAGCAAATTAATATTTACTACTATAAACGCACTACTAACTACTAAGTTTACAATGCAAATGAAAGATTTAAGCTAATGTTGGAGAATTGTTTTTCTGTTAGAAGCAGCGATGATCAAGTACAATTATGCATTTGTATGTTACAATTATTTTGTATGTTGTAAATTGTACAAATGCAATAATAGGGCAAGATTAACATTTATTTTCTGATTGTACTGGAAGAATAAAATCTAATTTTGCTTTAAGGGTGGCATTGGTTTTAATTTGAACAGTGGACATAAAATGCATTTGTTTTTCTTTGATGTGCATAATATGTCCAAATTTGGACACATCCAATCTACTGGGATCAATAGATAAAATGCATTTCAAAAGTTTCAATATGAACGTTAACCTGCTGAAACTTTGCTAGAGCATGTGTCACCGTGCACTTTCTACAATTGTGCAATTAGGTGAATGGTTTGTAATCTTTTTGGCGACCTCGTTGACTAAATGAGGAGGTGTTTTAGCGCCCCCTGTCGCTTAGCCGCATCGCTGCGTGCTCCTAAGCGCTGCTGCGGAGCCTCGTGATATGCGGAGCCTCGACTAGTCCTTTCGACGGCTCTCCATTTCACTCAATATTTCACCCGTCGCCTTCCCGTTCACTTTGACCTCTTCCTTACAAGAAGCAGAAGCGGGGAATGAAGCAATATTCACATCTTGCCGTCTGACACAACTTCATCTTGAGACGAATTTTGTCCACCCTGTGTGTTTTTCTTGTCTTCTCGTCGTTCGGCGATAAACGGTGAGTGTTTGTATCGCTCGACGGAGGGCTTGTTTCTCTGCCTGACAGACGCGTTCAGGCCTCGGGCTTCCATTCAACTTCAGCTCGCGGATGCACTGGTAAACACAAGGCCGCGTTAGTGTTACTTGGTGTTTTTTTAGATTTTTACCTTTAAAAATGCTTTCAGGCCGGTTATACATGTGGATGGAAAACATATTCATGCCCAACACAAATTAAGGAAATGAAGTTTGGGATTAATTAGGTCTGTCGAAGTGACGCTACCAGGACGCATTTTGGCTAATCCCAGCTAACTGTACCTCGCTTTCACTACAGATCGTTTATGGTAACACTCATTTGCTGTGGAAACATATAGTCAGATATGCATTTAACGCAAAAATAAACGGGTTTGGACTCTGTCATGGCGTATAAGCTAGCACAAGCTATCTGAACTCAAGAAAAAGGCCATCAGGACAAGATTGAACGTTATTGTATGACAATTTTTTTCCGCTAACTTTACTTCTCTATCGTTTAATCATAGTTATGGAGTCTGGTAATGTCAACTTGATCGTGGTTAGACATTTTCGGGGTTAATTGGGCTGTTTGTTCAACTGTTCGGCTCTCAGGATTATGTTAGATGGCCATACATGAAGTTAAACACGAGACATGATATTATAGGTCAAACACACTATGCGTGTATTTTATGAACACTCAAAGGTGCCGTCTGTGTTCACTTTGAAGGTGAGGTTTTATTATGCTGCTGTATAGGCTGGTGTCATGATGACATCGGCTGCAATCAAGTTGTTTTTTGACTCCTTAGTCAGCTGCACTTGCAGAAAGACCCTCATTAGAATCATGTTTGTCCCTCAGATATCACGAATGCAAGAGTCCCGGATGAGCTGAACGTCTGCCTCCCTGGTACTTTGATTATTTAACATTTTATTGATCTCTTTGATGTAAAAAAAATTAAAAATAAATTACTGCTTAAATTAATTTGGGATGGAGCTTAGCTTAGTATTTAAAACTGCCTAAATGTCTTCAATACTTAATGCTTTAGTTAACACTATGAAGCACCATACATGTGTAATAATAGTCACACAAATCTCATAGTTCATGTATCACTTTTATTAAGCCTGTAGACAGAATATAAAGTAATAGTTTGCATATGTTCTATTTTATTTAATTTATTTTTTGTATTATGATTAATACAACAAGGTTTGGCCCATATGGCATGTTATAATGAGAATTTAGTGCCAAGACCCCAGGAAGATTTTATCCAGAGCCCCTAATATATGCAACATGCAGTCATTGCTTTTTATTTGACCATAAGGTAAGATGACGTTCTGATAGCCTGTAATGTAAATTAGTGTGAGATTTATTTTTAATAAGAAGTTCCTCAAAAGTTAGATGTATACATTTTTTACATTGTTTTTCTTTCAAGAAAATAATCTGTATGGGTAATCTGTATCTCCAGTCCAGACCCATGCAGTGTAGATATATAATATATACTTTATAACAGGATTTTACTGCAAAAGACCTGTGTACTATGAACCAAAGGTTCTTTTTTTTTTACTTAAGAATTACATAAAAAGAAGGGCAGAAGGCTTTTTTCAGCAAAGTTTTTATCATGTTGATATTTTAGAGGCCTAGTAATTAATATGTCTACTATGATACAGTATGGTTTATAGGGTAATCTTAATGAATAACATTAAGATCTTAAAAATATGAAGATAAAACATTGGAACGGTGAGCTAATAAACAGACCCTTCTCATTTGAAGGTAGTAGCCTCTAATTATAGTAAACGACTTGTGTTTTTTCCAAGGAGAGAGTGTAACCCAGGGCTATGGCATCAGAACTTGTTTTCAGAAGTCTAGTATATTGAATCCATTGTCTGCTTCACAATGGTCCAGTGTTACTGTTAAAAACAGGTTACAAGACAAGAAAGAGCAACTTAGGATATGTCAGCTCATGAATTAAAAAGTTATACTGAATGCGTCTGCCATGGAATATAATTGACTAATCTGATTCAGGTGTAATTAATCACAATCAGGTGACGTACATATTTAAACTTGGTTTAGAGTAAAGTAGTAACATGGTGTTTGTGTGTGTGATGTGGGTTTTTTCCTCTTCTCCCATCCAGTTAAATCCAACAGTTGCTTTGAATGTCAAGTTCAACAGGACATTCTTCCTGAATCAAGTTAGTCACTTAATCTGTTGATAAGTGGATCTCTATGTTAGTCTCTAAGAAGGTGGTGGATCTAACTGATGCACTATCTGCCTGTCTGTAGCCACCCGGGCGGTAATGAAGAACAGACGTTTTGCTATTTCACATAAATCTGCCATTCTAATGAATTGATCCTCATGCTTGGCTCAGCTTGTCTGTCTCAGGAAAGTAGTGCTGCTTTTTCTTTAATGGTTTGTTTCTCAGAACAATAAAAGCGTAGTGATTTCTCAGCTTGTGTTGCCTACTGTGTGTCTCTGAAAAGCTGGGCTGTTTGGGCCATACCGTGAGTCACTGATGAACTATTCATCATGCGACCTGTTTGTTGGCCAGGCTTACTAATCAGCTAATCATGACGATTTCTTTTAGTGCTTTGATTACAGGTGGCAGTTCATCATATTTATAGTCTGTTTTACTCCTATTAATTAGTATACCTTTGAAGTTCATACATTTTCAAGGAGTCATCTGCTCCACCCGTTTCATTATTACCCAAGAGTTTTCATTCCTTTATTTAAAGGTCGTGTTTTCAGATCAGCACCGAAAGATACACGCCAAACAAATGGGAAGTTAAGGCCCAAGCCAACATTGCATAGGGTTTTATCTTTTGTGAGGTGTTTTTGTCTCCTTTTGTATCCCAGATATCCTTTCCATGCTCAATTTTTTTTTCTTTTTTTCCGTAAAGGTGAAGACTTGATGAGACAACAAGAGGACCAGTGACTGCCCCTGTTCATTTCTCTCCTGCTGTTGGCGGGGTGACTGGGTGTTGGGTGGATAGGGTAGTGGGGCGCCATGGCGGACGTGGACCCGGACACATTGCTGGAGTGGCTGCAGATGGGACAGGGAGATGAGAGGGATATGCAACTCATTGCCCTGGAGCAGCTTTGCATGCTGTTGCTCATGTCAGACAACGTTGACCGCTGCTTCGAAACGTAAGTCTAAATGCTGATGAGGTGCCAGTTCTGGTGGGCTGAAGGGTTTATTACCTTTGATAGCAGCAATAGAGCTATTCATAACTGTTGCATTTAATTTGATATTGTGCAGAATGTAAATTGAAACTTAAGAATAACTTAAAATTAGACATCACTTCATATTATTAAATCTTATTTTTGAAAGCCATTATAGAAGTCCTGAACGAGAAGAACTGATTGGTAAAATCATTATTATTATTATGAGAATTTGTTTATGCTCTTAAATAAAAAGAAATTAAATGTGTAATTCTATAAAAAGGAGTGGTGTAAATGTGCGCTGTTGGGTAAAAACATCCTACAACTTACTGAGGTCATCAAGTAAAAACAAAGAAAGGTGTGTAAAACTCTAGTCTAAAATAATTTTATTGCATGTTTCAGGGAAATATTTGTAAGGCTTGTTTGAACTAAGTTATTCATTTTTAATGAAGATGCAAAAATGACTCACTCTAACATGTATTATTAAGGGGTTGGTACTTGATTGTGACAGTTTTTACTTGTCTTAAATAGTCTAGAATTAAATTTGGTAGTCAGTTATTGGCTCAGCAGTGTTGTGCTAATTTCTGAAACCGAGTAAGCCATGGCAGGACAGCCGCAATAGCTGCTGAAGATGATAAAAGACAAACAAGGAAGCACAGTGTGTGTGGGAGAGAGAGTATTTTGGTCTTAAATGTGATGACCCTGCTCAGTCACAAGTGGTTTGCAAAAAGCTGTATCATAGGTAGTAGTTACCCAAGGGGGAAATGCGATATGCAGTTTGTTGTCCTTGGGTTCAAAATAGCTGAGTATTTTTTAATTTTCTTAAATCAGGCCTGTGCTTTGTTTATATTTACAGTGTTTTGCCATTAAGGATAACACTTTTTAAAACCTGTAACTTGAGTAAGAGAGAGAATGCTTCTATGAGAGGTTTGTAATGCTTAGTTTGTTTTATTAGGAAGAACTAGAGACATGCATTGGATTTTATTCTTTTCTGGCTTTAAATGGCAATAGAAATGGACACATTTTAGGTTTATTGCATCACATATCATCATGTTTGTATCTAACAAGTAAATATTGTATCAGCATTGTCCCTCTATGTTGTGCAGACCTAATAAACCTTAATTTCACTCTGACAATGCTGTCTCACCATCACAGGTGTCCTCCACGGACCTTTCTCCCAGCTCTGTGTAAGATCTTCCTGGATGAGAGCGCACCAGATAATGTGCTTGAAGTGACAGCCAGGGCCATCACCTACTACCTGGACGTGTCCGCTGAATGCACCCGCAGGATTGTGGGAGTTGATGGAGCTATCAAAGCCCTGTGTAACCGTCTGGTGGTGGTGGAGCTCAACAACAGGACCAGCAGAGATCTGGCTGAACAATGTGTAAAGGTAAACACTGCCATATTTACTGCCTTGACTTTTAGACTTGAGACTTTTAGACTTAAGTCAATTTGCTAATAGGAGTTTTTTTGAACAGTAAATTCCACTATGTATGAGGGTTGAAATGTATACTATTTTGTGTAATCAGGTTCTGGAGCTGATTTGCACACGGGAGTCTGGAGCTGTATTTGAAGCTGGTGGATTGAACTGTGTGCTGAGCTTCATTAGGGATAGTGGTCATCTTGTGCACAAGGACACATTGCACTCTGCCATGGCAGTAGTTTCTCGCCTCTGTAGTAAGATGGAGCCGCAAGACTCTTCCCTAGAGACATGCGTGGAGTCCCTCTCTAGTCTGCTGAAACATGAAGACCACCAGGTAGGACAAGAGTAACATTTAAAGGGATAGTTCACCTGAAAACTTGTGTGTTAATGTTTTGCGCGCTGTAAGGCTTCTTTAGCTTTTTTGTAAGAAATGGAAACCATTTAAAAGTTTAGGGTCTGTATTATTTTCTTAGTTTAAGTTATGCAAGTAGTTTTTCTGACTTGCCTCATGTTTCTCCACAAGTCATTCTTTAAATAGAAAGCTTTATTTTTGTTACAGAAATATTTTGTAGTATTTCTAAATGTCTCTTGTCCCTTTTTTTTTTTTTAAAGCATTTAATGCATTGATTATTTGATGCATCGTTAAATGTAAGTGTTTATTTCTTTCTTTAATAAACCAACCAAAAAAAAGAAAAGAAACTTCTCTCCCTAAACTTTTGAATGGTAGTGTAAAGACCCATTCATACCAAGAACAATAACTATAAAGTTTAATATATTTGCATCCACACCAGCAGACTATATCATCTGTTTATTTTAAGTCCACCGAACTCACCTGTACATTTTCAGGACTTGCAACTGCATTCTCAAATTTATAAGCTGCTGTCGGTTAATGAAGGTTTGATGAAAGAACTCGCGCCTCGGTTGGACCCCTGTCATGTCCAAAAGTGATAAGACTTTTAGTTTTATGGACGTTGACATCTTTGATATTAATTGGGTAACTGTTGCTGTGGTTACTGGTAAGGAATACAGGCTTCATTCCCATTACACGTTCATACAGAACTAACTTTCTTTCATTTTCTTGATTTATTATGTAGGTAAAATAGCTATATATTTCTCGTATAGGCCTATTTATCCTTTTATAATGTTTTTTCTCTGGTCACAAAAGTGCTGCAGGCATAAGATATGAAATAGATATGATCATGAATCTTCGTCTTCTGTTTGCTAGTTTTTCGCGCATGTGCAATGAATCCACAGAAAGCAAATATTACTATTTTTAACAGGTCACAGGCGCTTTCTAAATGAATTCAATTCTAATTTAAAATAATGTTGTCGGTTAATGGCTAATAATCAGTGAACGTGCGTCAGTTGTCGTTTACGGGAAAAAAACTAAATGAACATCCCTATAATAGCTGTGTTGTGGACGATGCTCTTCTTTAATTTTGAGATTATATTTTCAATACATGTTTAAGATTTTCGTAACTGTCTTTTATAGTTACCATTCTTGGTGTGAACGGGGATTAAGTAGCTAGTGATTAATAGAAATAAAATCAGGTCAGTTTATTTTTTATAGTTATAATAGACTGACGTTGTTGGTAACATTATGCACAAATGTAATGTAAATAACTAAGTGCTGATTATTGTTCTGGTGTCATTTACAGGTGTCTGATGGAGCTCTGCGTTGCTTTGCTTCGCTGGCGGACCGGTTTACACGGCGTGGAGTTGATCCAGCCCCATTAGCTAAGCATGGACTGACAGAAGAGCTGCTGTCCCGTATGGCTGCGGCAGGAGGGACGGCATCTGGACCCTCCTCCACCTGCAAGCCTGGCAGGACCTCTAGCGGAGCCACTCCATCTGCTGCGGACTCTAAACTGAGCAACCAAGTGTCCACTATTGTCAGCCTTCTGTCCACACTGTGCAGAGGTTCACCACTTGTAACGCACGTAAGAAATACACACACACACAGAAATATACTTGTCATTTGCTAGATGTCACACATACTGTGTGTTTCCTCAGGGTTGTTTTTTACAACTGATTGTGACAAGAAATCCTAGTTTCCTCTAGTTACATTTTATAAAGCTTTGTGTTGCATCTCCCTTTTCAGGATCTTCTGCGCTCAGAGCTGCCTGATTCTATGGAGAGTGCTCTGCAGGGGGATGAGCGCTGTGTGCTGGACACCATGCGGCTGGTGGACCTGCTGCTGGTGCTGCTCTTTGAGGGACGCAAAGCTTTGCCCAAATCTACAGCTGGTTCTACTGGCCGTATCCCTGGTCTGCGGCGTCTCGACAGCTCTGGGGAACGCTCCCACCGACAGCTTATTGACTGTATACGCAGCAAAGACACCGATGCTCTCATTGATGCCATTGACACCGGTGGTAGGTGTTCAAGTAGTGCATGCAAAATCAATATTTTGGATTTCAGGGGTTTTGAAGGCTTTTGAGGTCTCATTCTGACTGACCTGTTACTTTTTAATTCCTTTTTTATAAGCATTTGAAGTGAATTTCATGGATGATGTAGGACAGACTCTCTTAAACTGGGCATCTGCATTTGGAACACAAGAGATGGTAAGTGTTTTTTTTTTTTTTTTTTTTTTTTTTTTTTTTCTATCTCTCTCTCTTCAGTGCACAGGTTTAAAGATATTGCCTTCAGACACAGTGCAACATCATAAGTGTTGTAAATAAAGGTTACACACTTAATTTAGGACAGTATTATTCTTACATTGTGCAATATGATTATGTGGGGAGACGCAACTAAATAAGCAAGACTGTAATTCTGGCTGACATGCCAGTAGCAGTGTTACAAATGCCATGCATAATGAAAACTAATACCGCCTGATTTCTTGACCCCCTTTGTCTGGTGATGGCTTGTGTAAGTTAGTGGAATGAGGTCATTGCAACAGATGAACATTGTATTCTAAGTATTGCAAGCTCTCACACTGTTTTCTGGCCTGCTTAAGGTGGAGTTCCTCTGCGAGAGAGGTGCTGATGTCAATAGAGGCCAGAGGTCATCCTCTCTGCACTATGCTGCCTGTTTTGGCAGGCCACAAGTAGCCAAGGTAAAGTGTTTGTTATATAACAGTTTCTTTTTGTAGTTATTATACATAGTTTTAAATATATTGTATTTATTTTTGGCAAATGTTTCCCATTAGACTTTACTGCGCCATGGGGCCAACCCTGACCTGAGAGATGAAGATGGGAAAACTCCGTTAGACAAAGCTAGAGAGAGAGGACACAGCGAGGTTGTAGCAATTCTTCAGTCTCCTGGTGAGTCCATCAGCTTTCATCTCTACTTCATGACATTGTTTCCCTTTTTATTTTTGAAAGTGGAAGTTTCAGAAGATTGAAGCTAAACATTTTTTTTTTTGAAGGGGATTTAAAAATAGTTTATGCTAATTTTTCATACAGTGTCGACAATGATGTGCAATGTTCTGATAGCAACATACAAACGTCTTTTGAGCATCTCAAGCCAGCCAGACAAAGCAGCATTGGCTCAACCAGTAGTGATTTTTTTTACAGACTAGTTGTTTGGAAGATTAAGAAGTGTTTGGGGAAAACCTGTTTGAAAACAATTATTATTTTTGCTGCTACTTTGTGGTGAGACCGGTGGCGTAGAGATTACAGTATTGTGCTTGAATGTAATCCCTCATCATTAAGTTTGTAATGGTGAATTCGAGGAGGTTTGTTAGATTTTCAAAATAAGGTGTTTCTTGTGGTGTTTTGTATAGGTGACTGGATGTGTCCTGTCAACAAGGGTGATGACAAGAAAAAGAAGGATGTTAATAAAGAAGAGGAAGAGGGCAGTGAGCCGAAAGGTGACCCTGAAATGGCGCCTATCTACCTGAAAAGGCTGCTCCCAGTATTTGCACAGACTTTTCAGCAAACCATGCTGCCTTCGATAAGGTGAGGGGGCTCTAGAGGAACATCTGTTGTATAGTGTTTGGGTTTTGTTGGCAGCTGTCAGTAGGAAATCAATGCTTTCATTTCAATTATTCTTTCAATCTCTTTCACAGGAAAGCTAGTTTAGCTCTGATCAGAAAGATGGTGCATTACAGTTCTGAAGTTCTACTCAAGGAAGTGTGTGACTCTGATGCTGGACACAACTTGCCCACTGTACTTGTGGAAATCACTGCGACTGTGCTGGATCAAGAGGTTTGATTAGTTTAGTCTTTCCTTCCTGGTGAGCTGTTCTGAAATTTAATAGGGTTGAAGTTAAGTCTTACTGACCTTTCTACTTGTTTTTCACAGGATGATGATGATGGTCACCTGCTGGCACTGCAGATCATTAGGGATCTAGTGGATAAGGGAGGTGACGTGTTCTTGGATCAGCTTGCCAGGCTGGGTGTCATTAATAAGGTGTCCACTCTGGCAGGACCCACATCAGATGATGAAAATGAGGAAGAGGCCAAACCTGAGAAGGTCAGACTCAACTCATTACATATTTTCTTCTTTATTGTTGATTTTATGTAGCCAAAAAGTCTGTTGATGACTAAACTAAATGTTCTTGTAACTATTTAGAATTTGCTTTGAAATAAATCGGTCTATCTTGTTTTCCAGGATGATGAACCACAAGAGGATGCCAAAGAGATCCAGCAGGGCAAGCCTTACCACTGGAGAGACTGGTCCATCATCAGAGGCAGGGACTGTCTTTATATCTGGAGTGATGCAGCTGCTTTGGAGCTTTCCAATGGCAGCAATGGTTGGTTCCGCTTCATCCTGGATGGTAAACTGGCCACCATGTACTCCAGTGGAAGCCCAGAGGGTGGCTCTGACAGCTCAGGTAGGACTGAAAAATGATTGAGCAGTAAAAGAACAGAACTATGTTTGCAATAAATTGAAATGGGATTGCTTATTAAGTTAGGATTTTCTCCTGTGAGTTAAAGTAGCCAATGTTTTCTTTCCCTCCCTCCTACAGAGAGCAGAAGTGAGTTCCTGGAGAAACTGCAGCGTGCCAGAAGTCAGGTCAAACCGGTGACAGCTAGTCAGCCCATCCTGTCCACACAGGGTCCCACTAAACTCACTGTGGGGAACTGGTCTCTAACTTGTCTGAAAGAGGGTGAGATTGCCATCCATAATTCAGATGGCCAGCAGGCCACCATCCTCAAAGAGGACCTACCAGGCTTTGTGTTTGAGTCAAACCGAGGCACTAAGCACTCTTTCACTGCAGAAACCTCTCTAGGTAAGTTTGGAAAAATAGTTTAAAAGCATCAATTTTACCAGTATCTTTCCTTAGTCACTCAATCATTGGGTCCTTTGTTTGTCACAGGGTCTGAGTTTGTTACTGGCTGGACTGGTAAGAGAGGAAGAAAGCTCAAATCTAAATTGGAAAAAACTAAACAAAAGGTAGGATTACTATATACAGGAAAAAAAAGCACTTCAGAGTTGCAGATCTCAAAACAACTTTCTCTTCCACCTCTGTGACTGTAGGTAAAAACCATGGCCAGAGATCTGTATGATGATCATTTCAAGGCTGTGGAGAGTATGCCAAGAGGTGTAGTGGTCACTCTAAGAAACATCGCCACACAGCTGGAGTCTGCTTGGGAGCTGCATACTAACAGACAGGTAGAATTACACTAAAAACTTTGTGCCCATAGGATATACTTTTGTCACAATTTTAGGTTCCATTTATTTGGGGTCAAAAAGACAATAACCGTGAGTAAGAGTTTGATTCTTCTTTCTTCAGTGCATTGAAGGTGAAAACACATGGCGAGACCTCATGAAAACAGCTCTGGAGAATTTAATAGTTGTTCTCAAAGATGAGAACACCATTTCTCCGTATGAAATGTGCAGCAGTGGCCTCGTGCAAGCACTTTTTACTGTCCTCAGCAATGTGAGTCATGCTCAATTTAATTATCAGCTGTAAACATGTTTCCTCATTGTATTCCCACTACTCATTGCCTTTTTACTTATTACTCTTTCTTCACAGAGTGTGGAGCTAGATGTGAAACATGATTGTAAGCCTCTGATGGAAAGAATAAATGTGTTCAAGACTGCATTTACTGAAAATGAAGATGACGAAAGGTAAAATATATATTCTATGCATAATGGTATTTGAGCCTGGCACAGCATGCAAAAGTGATCTCCTTCCTTCCTGTATATCGGACCTTGACCAGCAGCTTACTTGTGTAATTTAAACTCAAATAAGAGAGTTTGTGTTCCTGTAGTCGGTTTGTTCAACATTAAAGTTGTTTTTGTCTTCTAGCCGACCAGCAGTTGCCTTAATCCGCAAACTGATAGCAGTGTTGGAGTCAATAGAGCGGCTACCTCTCCACTTATATGATACACCAGGCTCAACGTATAATTTACAGGTCAGTCTCTGTGTTTTGGTATATATTTGTAGTTTGGTGCATATGAAGCAGTGAATGGCATTATGGCAATATATATAATTAAAATCTGTTGTGTTAGATACTGACAAGGAGGTTGCGCTTCCGCTTGGAACGTGCTCCAGGTGAAACGGCCCTGATTGACCGAACCGGTAGAATGCTAAAGATGGAGCCTCTGGCCACTGTTGAGTCACTGGAGCAGTATCTTCTCAAGATGGTAAGAAACTTTTTTTTTTTTTTTATATGAATCCATATTTACTCAGCTGTAACCCCACAGGTATCTGAGAAAAGGTCATAACTTTGTCTCATCCCTTTCCCTAGGTGGCCAAGCAGTGGTATGACTTTGACAGGTCCTCATTCATCTTTGTTAGGAAGCTCAGAGAGGGGCAGAGCTTCACCTTCAGGCACCAGCATGACTTTGATGAGAATGGAATTGTGTACTGGATTGGCACCAATGCAAAGTGAGCTTTTTTAATTTTATAATTTTTATTTTGCATGATCATTTACATAGACTTAAGGCTGCATTCTGTAACTTGTCGCTCCAGCAGCTAATAAACAGAACTGCATACCTTGTAAAACAACATTGTAGCCGTAGCTAGTACTCAGGTTTTCTATGACGAATCACACAGGTACTGGGCTACTCCACAGCCGTACCTGCCAAACCAATCTAATTATAAACACTTATTATAGGTGTACCATAGAAATTTAGGACAACCCAAAAATACGGTTTGGAAAATGTATTCATGGTCTACTAGCTTATTATATAAATTTTGAACACAGTCACAGACTGCAACTTTTAATTATAATAGTACATTCAACAACAAAATGTCATGCATAAAGAATGCTCTTCTGTTTGGCCATAGGACCGCATATGAATGGGTGAACCCCGCTGCTTATGGATTAGTGGTTGTGACTTCCTCCGAGGGCAGAAACTTGCCATACGGTCGACTTGAAGACATCCTGAGCAGAGACAGCTCCGCCCTCAATTGCCACACCAATGATGACAAAAATGCTTGGTTTGCCATTGATCTTGGTTTATGGGTCATTCCCTCTGCATACACACTTCGCCATGCTCGTGGATATGGTCGATCCGCCCTTCGGAATTGGGTATTTCAAGTGTCCAAAGATGGTCAGAACTGGATGACTCTGTACACTCATGTGGATGACAGCTCTCTCAATGAACCGGGGTATGTTTATTATAACGCTATTTTAGAGTGTGCTGTTATTTTGCTCTGCTAACCTTAACTTTACAGTGTTTTTGGGCACCTTCTAATATGAATTATAACCTGCCTTAGGTCAACAGCCACATGGCCTCTGGATCCATCCAAAGATGAGAAGCAAGGCTGGAGACACATTCGCATTAAACAGATGGGGAAGAATGCCAGCGGGCAAACACACTACCTCTCCCTGTCTGGTCTAGAGATCTATGGCACTGTTACTGGTGTCTGTGAGGACCAGCTGGGTAAGTGCCAAACATTTATAACGCTGTCTCATTGTAATCAAATTATAATATTTATGCTGTCAAGAGATGTTTTTAGAGTATTTGCCATGTAACCTAGCAGCATAGATTTTTTTTCTGAATACGGGTTTGTGTCTTCTGTAAGAGGTAGGGATTAAGTGGGCTAAGTAATTAGAGTTCAGTCACCAGAGAGAAAATCAAATTATAACATTTTGATTAAAAATAACATGGTTAAGAAAATGAATCGCGTGCATGGTTGAATTGTTTACAATAAGATATCTCAATTTCCGTTTCATACCGAGTCATTGCGTTGGATTATGTAAATTAAATTGACATGACCTAAGAACGTTATTAAAAGGGCCTATTTAGCAAGTGTGTTGTTTTAATTTGTCTACACTAACAAAGAAAAATGACCATCCTTAATGGCACAGTATTTTAATAAGAGACTGCTTTGTCTCTGCTCATGTTTCCAATCAGTTATGATTTGTTTGCATTGTCAGGTAAAGCAGTGAAGGAGGCAGAGGCCAACCTGAGAAGGCAGCGGCGGCTCTTTCGTTCTCAGGTGATGAAGTACATTGTACCAGGGGCACGAGTGGTGCGCGGTATAGACTGGAAGTGGAGGGACCAGGATGGCAATCCTGCTGGAGAAGGCACTGTGACTGGAGAAGCTCATAATGGTGAGTATCTGTGTCGCTTTTGTGGCTCTTAGTGTGTGCATCCAACCGTTGATAGCTTGTATAGGACAGCACAATGTGTAATGCTTATGCCGTAGCAGATTTCTGTACAACAGTGTTCAAGGCATCACTGCATCGGACCACTACATGAAAAGTTCTTTACTGGCCAATCAACAATGGAGTTCAGTGGTACTTCAATGTTTAAGGGAAACAAATTGTGATCATCAAGTGCATTTGCATGTTTTGAGAAGCTTTCTGCAGCAAATCCATCACAAGTGAGGGGGGGAGATGGAGTTACCCATCACTGATGTTCACACAGCAGAACAAAAGTTGGACTTGTTTTCCCAGCATGCCTCAGAGGGGCTGCTTTCAGATCAGCCCTTCTTATTTTAAAGTATCTCACTATGTTTGATTAAAGGTAGGCTATGACTGGACTGATCTGAAACCAGTCTGTCTTCCTGTTTACTTCTTGATGTGGTGCTTCCTCTTGCTGCTTTTCTGCATGATAAACTGATTTAAAAAAAAAAAATCTGTTTCACACTCTGAAGTTCAGTGATAAGTGTTAGATAACTACTTTTTGCTCTCTGCAACTGTCATTCCATACTTCTTTGTTTTTGTTAGTTTACTATTTTGAAGTGCAACCTTTATCCCTCCCCCCCAACTTAACAGGTAACATTTTTGATGTCGTACTCATATTATCTTAAGCATCCACTCTGTTGCTATTGATTCTTTGAGCAGCCGTGTTTCAGTGTGTAAAACAGCCTTTTTAACCTGTCTCCATCAGTTAAGCCAAGTGCATGTTGATGTCACAATTTGCAAGCTCCGAATGAACTCCATTGCAAGTGTATTTGACACTGACCAAAATGATTCTTCTGTTCTTTTTCTTAAGTGGCTTCGTAGCTTGGCATTTGCAAATTCTACTTATTTTTATTTTATTTTTTTTAATTTGTCATTTTCTGTGCTGCTTCATGTTTCTACCTCACTGCTTCACCTGGACCAGATTGATTTGGGTTTCTTCTTAGATGTTTGTCAGTGTTTAAAACATGAACTGGAGAGGTTTTGCAGAGGGATATATAAAAAACAATTAAACCTCATCCAATGATCTTTGTTGATTCTGTTATTTCTGGTCCAGTGTCGGGCAAAAGCTGTTGTCTTTGACTTGCTGCTGTCTTTCTCTGCTCTCTTGCTGGGTCTCACCCGTTCATATCCCCCCTCCCTCCCCCACTTTCCAGGCTGGATTGATGTCACCTGGGATGCCGGTGGCTCAAACTCGTATCGTATGGGTGCGGAAGGGAAGTTTGACCTCAAGCTTGCGCCAGGGTACGACCCTGAGTCAGCGCCGTCACCCAAACCTGTCTCATCCACTGTTGCAGGCACACCGCAGTCCTGGAGCAGCCTGGGGAAAAATAACTGTCCAGACAAGGGTGGCTCATCCTCCACAGCGGGGGCCAGTTCCTCTAGCCGCAAGGGTAGTAGCAGTTCGGTGTGTAGCGTGGCCAGCAGCAGCGATATAAGCCTCAGCTCCACCCGAGTGGAGCGCAGAGTCGAGAGCCTTTTGGAACAGGGAGTAGGCATCGTCGGAGGGCCCCCAGGGGCAGAGGGCCAAGAACCGATAGTTGTGCTTTCCACAGCCGAAGCCGGTTCCGCCTCCAGCACCAGCACGCTAACTGCAGACACAGGAAGTGAAAGTGGCGAACGTAAAACACCAGCACCCGATGGCACTTCAAGACAGTCAGCCGATTCGACGGCCATCTCTATGGGAATCGTGAGTGTGAGCTCGCCGGACGTCAGCTCTGTTTCAGAATCTTCTAGCAAGGACGCTGCATCCCAGAGGCCCTTGTGCTCCGCCACCAGCGCACGGCTCTCTGTTAGTTCACTTTTGGCAGCTGGAGCTCCCATGAGTTCCAGTGCCAGCGTCCCCAATTTGTCTTCTCGAGAGGCCAGCCTGATGGAGTCGTTCGTTCGTAGGGCACCCAACATGTCTCGCACCAACGCCACCAACAACATGAACCTGAGCCGAAGCAGCAGCGACAACAACACTAACACGCTGGGACGCAATGTAATGAGCACTGCCAGTGAGTATCTTTTGGCTGCCCATTCTTCTAACAGTCAATACAGGTTTAGGTCAAATTTTGTTTTGTTTTTTTCAAATTCTTTTTAACCAATATTGTTTTATTTATTTTATTTTTAGTATTATTTTTTAATAAACATTTTCTACTTCATTTCTACCTAAATGTGAGGTTTTATTTATTTACAAATCACACTTATTAAAATGCTACGTTATATATATTAACAGGGTTCTTTTATATAGTGGGAGGCCTTGTTCTTCAAAGAAAGCAAACGGCTAATGAGGGGATTTAATATAAATAAAAAATGTAATTAAGGTTTTGCCTAATTTAAATTATTGTGTCCCAGCTTGTATACTAAACCACTGGTTTAGATATCTTTGACTTTTGTTTTAAGTGGAGGATTATTATATTTGATAATCATACGGGAGATGTTCTCAGAATAATTTTAGTCGGGTTAAAATTGCACTCTGAAACCTGTAAGTAAAGAAGAGAAATGGTAGTATTGCCTGTCAGGTGCAACCATTTCTTTGCTATGCCTTAGACTGGATTTGCATTAAAAAATATAATACAATTTCATTTACAAGCTTGTCTTTTTTTCTGGATATTTTATTAATTTCTTTTGGTTATGTAACCGCAACCCTTTTGTTGTAGGAGTATGGAGTTACATCGCGCTCTGGATTATTTAACCCTTTTCTGAATATTAACATGACTTATTTTTTTTGCCATGATTTACATATTACAGCCATTTGAAGCATGTTTAGTTTGTAGAGCGAGCTTTCAGTTTTTAGTTACCTGCTTGTTTTGTTCTTTTTGGAGACTAATCACAGTTTTTGGGTTTTGTTTGCAGCTTCTCCTCTCATGGGTGCGCAGAGCTTTCCTAACCTTACAACCACTGGTACCACCTCAACTGTTACAATGTCCACCTCCATAGTAACCAGCAGCAATAATGTAGCCACGGCAACTACAGGTTTGTCCGTCGGCCAGTTGCTCAGTAACACGCTGACGACCAGCCTGACCTCTACATCTAGTGAAAGTGACACAGGTCAGGAGGCTGAGTTTTCACTCTATGGTAGGCCATGTTCACTCTTTTCCATCATCCGCTGTTGTTCTATAATATAACCTGTTGTCAGCTGACTTTTTTGGCAGATTAATCTCTAATTTGATGATTTTGCTTATTACTAAACTAATTAGCATTCTTGTTCTCTGAGTTAATCTCCTTGATTTGGTAAATATGCAAAACATGCAGTATGAAACCTGACTGTTTTCATTGATTTTTCTGTCACTCAGACTTCCTGGACAGCTGTCGAGCCAATACATTGCTTGCTGAGTTGGATGATGAGGAGGACTTGCCAGAGCCAGACGACGATGATGATGAGAATGAGGATGACAATCAGGAGGAACAGGAGTATGAGGAAGTTCTGGTACGGTCCAGGGTCAACCTTGGTTACCACGTTCATATTCATAGGGTAAAACCTGTTGTAGTTTCAATAATAGTACAGTGGAAATCCTTTCTTTTTGGTTTTCTTCGTGTTCTCTTTTCTGGGTTAACTGAAAACGTATGTGGTGTTTTATTTTTATTTTATTATTTTCTTCAGTGAATAGTGGTGTATTTATTGGTTAGGAATGTATTAGTTTTTTTTTTTGTTTGCTCGTACCAGCATGGTTCCTCTATGTAGCATGTCTTTGGTTAGGTGAATTATGTGTTACACAATGCTTAACTGCTTGTAAATGTGAAAGAGAACTTTACTTTGCTTTTTCAATGGTGGCCTGAAAGGAGGAAGAGGAGTATGAAACCAAAGGGGGTCGGCGCAGGACGTGGGATGATGACTTTGTGCTAAAACGGCAGTTTTCTGCTTTAGTACCTGCATTTGATCCCAGACCAGGCCGGACTAACGTCCAGCAAACTACTGACCTGGAAATCCCTCCACCAGGTACTGTCAATGCCATAGAAAGGGGATGCATTTTTATCACTCTGTTGTCAGTGTTAATACAGTGTCATTTTTCAAAGTATTTTAGTGTAAATAATCTTTTATTTATTCATTTATTATTATTACTATTATTTTTTACTTTTTAGTCATTTTTAAAAGAATTAGTTTTTTCGCCTTAGTTTAAATCAGTCAGAACTATTTTAGATAACAATAACGCCGGTCGACTGCCGAGTCAAGCACATCAATCCATTGTGATTTATATTTAATTTGCATACAGGTACACCTCGCTCAGAGGTGCAGGAGGAGGTGGAGTGCACGCCTTCACCCCGTCTGGCTCTCATCCTGAAAGTAGCAGGCCTTGGGACAACTCGAGAAGTAGAACTACCTCTCAACAATTACAAGTCCACCATTTTCTATTATGTCCAAAAGCTTCTCCAGCTCTCATGCAATGGTGCTATTAAACCCGACAAGCTTAGACGCATCTGGGAACCTACGTATACGTGAGTCTGTCAGTTCACAGTTGTTTGCTTTTTTTGTCATGTTTTGTCCTGGACGTCTGCTAATAAAATAGTTTTTGTTTGTTTTTGTAGGATAATGTACAGGGAGTTGAAGGACTCTGACAAAGAAAGAGAGAGCGGAAAGATGGTAATGACATGTTTTTAACATCTCAGCTACAGTACCCCTCTCCACCTATCTTCCTTCCATTCGCTATCTCTTCAGCTCATTAAAATCTTGGCTGTGTTTTTTCTGTGGCTGTCCCCAATGTGTAAATGCTCCTTCTCCGTAAACTACTATCTGTCAGCCGTCACTAACCTTAAAACCAGGAGACTGTGAAATGACTCCCAGTGGTATCTATTGTTAAATGCACGGGCATCTCTAGTGGTTAAACCTACTGTAATGCATGTGTATTGCGTGAGACTTTACAATCAGGAAAGACCAACATTTGGTTCTTCCTGTTGTAGGGTTGCTGGTCTGTAGAGCATGTGGAACAGTACCTTGGCACAGATGAATTACCAAAGAATGACTTGATAACCTACATGCAGAAGAATGCAGACTCAACTTTCCTGCGCCACTGGAAATTAACCGGCTCTAATAAAAGTATTAGGAAAAACAGAAATTGTTCGCAGCTTATAGCTGCATACAAGGTATAGAATGCCATGTGCATATATATCTATACATACCATCTTTATTTTCTCTTCTCTGTTTTTCAAGTATTTTTCTATTTCTTGCTTGACTGTCACTTGTGTAGCCACCTGTTAGACAGTTGTTGCTGTCCTTAGGTAAATTTTAATGCCTACATGGGTGTAAATGTTGTACCATGAAAGTTTTTAGGTGTCATTGTGGACTTTGTTCTCTATTTGGTTTGATTTTTACGTTTTTTTTTTTTTGTTGTTGTTGTCTTTGGCCATAAACTATATCATTTAAGAATGCAGTAATTGCATTGTTATAGGTCTGTCTTGATTGTTATAAAAGGGTTGGGAGGAAAAACTAGGAGTAGTTTGTTTTAGCAGTATGTATGTTTTGCAGGACTTCTGTGAGCGTGGCTGCAGATCTTCAGGCCTGAGTTCAGGGACGTTGTCCACCACGCAGAGCTGTGACATCCTGAGTGCTGCACGTGAGCAGGCTCAGGCCAAGGCGGGCTCGGGACAGAGTGCCTGCAGCGTAGAGGACGTACTGCAGCTCTTACGCATCCTCTTTACCATTGGAGGAGAACCTTCATCCGGCCGCACACTACAGGAAGGTAAGGAGTTCATCTGTACTGCATTTTCTTTAATTTATTTTCATTTTTTCATTAGTATGCATTTAAAAGTCCAATTACGCATTTTAGATGTGGAAGAGCTGCAGTTCAATGCCTCACCTGAAGAATTCACCAGCAAAAAAATCACAACCAAAATCCTACAGCAGATCGAGGTAATTAGTTCTGTTAATTATGCATGTTATGTACATTGGGGGGATTTTTGTTGTTTTGAAATAAATAAATACTTTTATACAGCAAGAATTCTTTAAGTTGATCAAGGGTGAAAGTAAAGATGTTTTTGTTTTGACTTGTAGGAGCCACTGGCCCTGGCTAGCGGGGCTCTCCCAGACTGGTGTGAACAGTTAACCAGCAAGTGTCCTTTCCTCATACCGTTTGAAACCCGGCAGCTTTATTTTACCTGCACTGCATTTGGAGCCTCCAGGTCTGTGTTTGCAGTATTGAAAAAAATGACTTCATACAGTATGCTACAATGATAAATCTGTGAAACAGTGGTTTGAGAGCTTTCCTCTCTCTTCAGGGCTATTGTCTGGCTCCAGAACCGAAGAGAAGCCACTATGGAACGTTCCCGGCCATCCACAACGGTCCGCCGTGATGATCCTGGCGAGTTCCGTGTAGGTCGGCTCAAGCACGAGCGTGTCAAGGTGCCTCGTGGGGAGAGTATGATGGAGTGGGCTGAGAGTGTGATGCAGATTCATGCTGACAGAAAGTCTGTACTGGAGGTAAACGCCACAAATGTAATGTTTGTAAAAAGATAGTGTGATCTAAAAGTTTGAGGCTACTAGTTAAATAGTGATTTTTGTTTCCACTGTTGTCAATATAACACTTTTAAATGGTTGAATTGAACAATGGGACACGTGATATTAAGATGAATTTTCAACTATAAGTTGTCAGCAAATCCTTTAAAATTGTTTACTCAGAATTAGGCTAACCATTAGTTGACCAGAAGATAATTAGCTGATCAAAATTTCGTTAGTCGCTTTTATATGAAGAAAATAAGATCTGTAACAGATAGGGCTGTGTTCCCCAAAGCAGCATAAACTTAAGTACGTCGTAGACCCATTGAAACCAGTGGAGCTACGATCAACTTAAGCTTGCAATGATTTTAAAAAACACAGCCCAGATAAGAGGTCTGCGCGGGATCGTTTTTTTAGTCCCGCTCCCGTGAGGTTTTGTTCCGCTCCCGCTGTATATGTTTTTGTTCACCCACTGCCCGCTTAGAATAATTTTCTACCCGACCGACCGTTCCCGCTAAATTAAGATCTGGTTTCCAAAATCTTACATTTAAACTGGGTACTACCAAAAGAGAGCGATAACAGATAAAACTGTAGGTTGTGCAAGGATTGTATTTATTTTCAATCGTCTTGTCAAGATGCTTTTAACATTTATCTGTCATCATGGAAAATGTGTTGCAAAAATAAAATAAAATAGATAAAAACAAACATTTTAGCCTTTAATCACATCGCGCAAAGGGGATTTTTTTTCCCCAATTTGCGTCTATGACACATGAAAAAGACTCTTATACATTAGACTTGCCTGATGTGGGATTCCTACCATTAAACTGACCGTTTTCTAAAGCAAGCTGAACGTTCTTCAAGGACAGCTCATCTTCACTTTGCTCATGTTGGTAAAGCCTGCTCTGATGCGCGCACAGACTGTGCAAATAAAATGCACGCGCCAAAACACTGGTCTATGCACTCAGCATGTGTAACAGTCATACCGGTGCTCTATAAGGAGGAAATCACAGATATGCTCTTCCTAAAAAAAAAAAACATCGGGAACGCTATATTGTTAGACCTGCCCGCTTCCGTTCAAATTACACCAGCGTTACCGACTGCTTCAGCGTTTTATTCGGAAATGTATTCCTGAAGTAGGAATGCAGACCTCTAGCCCAGATCATGAAAAGCTGGTCTGTGTGGTAATTGCAGTGCATCGGAAATACAAATGTTCATTTTAATCATCAACTGCAAATGTGGCTTATGATGTTGGAGCAATATTACATGCTTGCTGGCCAATGTGTGCTATTGAAGTTTGTGTGAAAGCTGAACAATAGTGTGCTCAACTTGCAGTGTGATTATTTGCATTTAATTTACTCTGTCATACAAGATAAGAGTAATACATCTTTTGGAATCTGTAAAAGTTCTGCTTTTATTTGAACTCAACAACACTTTGTGCTTTTGTAAAATAATGAAAGTGAAGAGGGTGCACTTTCTGCCGGTTAGGTCTTTGTGAAATGAAAACTGAACTGTCACCAAAAAAAAAAAATTCAATGAATATAACTCGTTGGCTTTACACGCATGAAAAAGATATTTATAGTAAATGTCTACTCTAATATGAACCAGTTCAAATAGAAAACATATTGTTTGATTATGTAATTCATATGAAACTGTGAGTCTGTATCATCGACTTCACTGCTGCCAAAAATACAGAAAACACTTATCAATTAATTGTTATAATGTTAAGGCAGCTTTCTTGCTGCTGTTTTTCCTGAAGCATTCATAATCAGTACTTCTGCTGTGCGCTGGGGCAAGTTTTATGTGTGCGCGCGCTTGACCACTAATAGGCTACAGGCAATTAAGGGCTATTTATTAGGAATTATGTGGTTTATTGATATCAATCGAACAAAACTGTCCTTTTTTTTTTTTTAAATGAAGAAAACTAACAGGATGTGCTTTCAGCTATTTGTTTAGCTATCGGTTTATTTAAAAAAGAAATAATAATAATAATTTAAACATTAAAAACAAAACAAAAAAACAACAATGTTTTTCTGAATTTTATTTTTCCTCTACTCCAATAATAATTATATTTATTGAAATGGTTTTATGCAAGCTTACTGGGGCCTAGTCACCATGTTGAAAACCAGCAGCTATTGTAAAATAGCTATTGTATTTGAAGACTGATAATGATTGTTTTGCACAGGTGGAGTTCCAGGGGGAGGAGGGCACTGGTCTTGGACCCACCCTGGAGTTCTATGCTCTTGTAGCTGCAGAGTTCCAGAGGACTTCTCTTGGTATCTGGCTCTGTGACGACGACTTCCCGGATGATGAATCGCGTCAAGTGAGTATTTGGCTGTTTCACCTTAAGGCACTAGCACAGATGTGACGGATAGTTTTTAATTTGGCTGATTATTTAACTTATTTATTTGTTTATCAGGTGGATCTGGGCGGTGGCTTGAAACCACCAGGCTATTATGTGCAACGTTCCTGCGGCCTTTTCCCTGCTCCCTTCCCTCAGGACAATGATGAACTGGAGCGTATCACCAAGCTTTTCCTGTTTCTTGGCATCTTTCTGGCCAAATGCATCCAGGACAACAGGCTTGTTGATCTGCCCATATCCCAGCCTTTCTTCAAACTGCTCTGTATGGGCGACATCAAAAGCAACATGAGTAAACTACTTCATCAAACTCGTGTGGACTCGGACTGCCACTTCTCTGAAATCCAGTCCGAAGCCTCCACCGAGGAGGGTCAGGACACTTACTCGGTGGGTAGCTTTGATGAAGACTCCAAGTCTGAGTTCATCCTTGACCCACCCAAGCCCAAGCCACCAGCTTGGTATCATGGCATCTTGACCTGGGAGGACTTTGAACTGGTGAATCCTCACAGAGCACAGTTCCTGAAAGAGCTGAAGGCACTATCTGTGAAGCGCAGACAGATCCTGGGCAATAAGAGTCTGTCAGAGGATGAGAAGAACACACGGCTACAGGATCTCATGCTGAAGAACCCTATGGGCTCTGGCCCGCCACTTAGTGTAGAAGATTTAGGGTGAGAGAGAACTACTACATTGATTATTATACTATGCATTTTTGGCAACACACATCTTACAGTTTCCTTGTTATAGGAATCCTATAGGTATCCACCTTATTTTTTAAGTAAGCAGTTTTCTGTTAATGTGTGAGACTTCTGGTTCATCAGCTGCTGTAAGGAAATGGGGAGGAAAATAAAGTGCAGTGAATTCCATAATTACGATAATACATTAAAATAATATAAGACACACCAGATTGCAAAATCAAGCAGCAAATCGAACTGCTAAAAATAACTGGCAGTGGATGACACCGGAAGCCTCGCACATAACATTTCCAAAAGGCCAAGCCTGCTCTTACGGGAAAAAGTCAGGTGGATATACTTACTAGATTAAAATCTGGTAATTATTCAGAATTAGAAGCAACTAATATAAACCAACCCAACCTTTTAGTAAATGCATGTTAATTAATATTACTCCATTCTTAATTGTATAATTAGTTGTGAATCATGAATGTTACTTCCTTGCTTTTTGGAGGGTGTTTTATTTATTATTTATTTATTCATCTACTGTTTTTGTTTTTTTTATTATTATTATTATTAGATTAAATTTCCAGTTCTGTCCATCATCCAAAGTACATGGTTTCTCATCGGTAGACTTGAAGCCCAATGGAGAGGATGAGGTAGGTCACATGTAGTATGGTGTACTTAAATGTGTATAGCAGTGTTTAGTACCACTACTTCCTGATAAAATGTAACTTGTGACTTTTGAATAGTGGTTTTTAAATGTTGTCTAAACTCACTGATTGCTTAGTACCTGTAATTATGTAACATGCAGTCTTTGGTATCATCTTGTTCGGGGAAAAAAAAAAAGACTGCTAATAATTCCTGCTGTCCTTTCATCAGATGGTCACTGTGGAAAACGCAGAGGAGTACGTAGAGCTCATGTTTGACTTCTGCATGCACACAGGAATCCAGAAGCAAATGGAAGCCTTTAGAGGTACGACAGGATTGGCAGGCCTCAAATACTCGCATGCTTTCAGTATGTTCGGGATACACATGTAACTTGGCTCTTTAAGAGAGAAATTTCAAATATCAGTTGATTTATAAGTTACATTCGTTACGACATTGTTCTTATTAGTTTCAAATATGTTATATATTTGATCGTTTGTTACTGACTAATGCCAGTCTGTATGTGTTTTGCAACAGAGGGCTTTAACAGGGTATTTCCTATGGAGAAGCTCAGCTCATTTAGTCATAAAGAGGTGCAGATGATCTTGTGTGGCAACCAGTCTCCATCCTGGACTGCTGAAGACATCGTTAACTACACAGAACCTAAACTTGGCTACACACGAGATAGGTAGACACTATGGTTATTTCTTAATTTTTATGATGGCATAGGCCTGTGCTGTGCCATATTGTTTAGCTACTGCAATATTGTTGTGTTAGTTGTAGTGTATGAATGCATGTACATAATATTCAGCAATTATATGTATATGTAAGAGAGAGCGTGTATGATGTTGATGATTTAATTGCATTACAGTCCTGGTTTCTTGCGCTTTGTGCGAGTGCTGTGTGGAATGTCATCGGATGAGAGAAAAGCCTTCCTCCAATTCACGACAGGCTGCTCGACCCTGCCCCCTGGTGGACTAGCCAACCTCCATCCACGTCTCACAGTAGTCCGGAAGGTATGCAGGCGTACTAAAATCAGTGACACTAAAATCCAGTGTTTAGGATGATATTAAAAAGAGCTAACATCATCTTTTTCTCCTCTAGGTTGATGCAACGGATGCCAGCTACCCTTCAGTTAACACGTGTGTGCACTACTTAAAGTTGCCGGAATATTCTTCCGAAGAGATCATGAGAGAGCGCCTCCTCGCTGCCACTATGGAGAAGGGCTTCCATCTCAACTGAGCATGCTCTCCCTACATCAGTGACCAACTCCTGTACTGGTGAAGCCTGTTGTGTTTTGTTGCAGAAAATAAAGCTGTGCTCTGATGAAATCCTCTCTCCCCAAGCACCTCACATGTACCCAGATAAACAGGAAAAACAGTCCCGTCGCAGCTCCACTAGCTCCTGCAACCGATTTAGGGTCTCCTCCTCCACTGACTGCTTCACAAGGCCTTTCCCAGGTCACTCTACCGCTTTAAGGGCTTGAGCCGCTGGCAGCCAGGGTAGTCTTTCCTCACCTACTGTGTTTACTGTCATTACTGTAAATTTTGGCATAGATCATCTTTTTCAAACCCAAATATCACCCATCTGCAGCGTCAGACCCTGGACACAAGCACACCTGCTTCTGTAGAGCTAACTATAGAGTGTTTGGGCATTTCCTTAACAGGTTTTAAGTTTTACTAGTGCCTGCATTGTTGAAATATATTAGGAGTTTTCTTTTCTTTTGTTTTACTTAATCTGTCTGCATACAATCATGCACATGCTTTTTCTTTTGTTTTTTCCTTTTTTTGCTTCTGTTACTGTGTGAGTATGTTTTCAACTGTTCATTGCCCTGCTAAAGGATCAAAGTCCCTGAGTGCATTTGTGTAATTTTACAATAAAGCTATAGATACAGAAACACTGGTTCTGTGTGCAAGGCACATTTAAAAAAAGACAAAGCAAAAAGCAAGCTGTGCTTTCCCTTGTATTTTCTTTGTATATTATAAACATTTATTTAACTCAAGTTGCAGTTTGAAGTAAACAAATATTTTCAAATGTGTATGCTCCAAAAATAATCATTAAAATGTTTGCAAAGTATCAACACTGTCTTGTTTGGGGTTTTTTTTCCGGCTGATGATGAACTGACACACATTTCTGCTTTTTTTTCACTTTGTTTTTAGCTAAGGGGATTTTCTGGTAGTTCTGTATTTAGGAGGAACCTTGACAATGCATTGGGATTATTACAGGTCACATCAAAATGATCTTAAACCATTTTGTAGAAGAATGGAAGATGAACCCAAAGTTTAGAATAGTAAGAAACATTTATTTATTTTTTTTGTCACAATATTGAGATCTTGGTTGCATTGGATCAGCTTTCAGTCATCTTGTCCAGGGCCAGTAGTGGAGCTAGTATCCGGTTCTTATTTGTCTCCACAATGTGTCCATTCAGGATCATTTCATCAAGTATAATGTGTACTTTATCTAAATTGAACATGATCTGATTGTGCATTAAGGAATGAAAACTTCAAATAAACGCATGCATCCTTTAGACAATCAGTCCAGTATGGTCAACAATACCTTGTATGTAATTACACTTTTAAAGGATACATCCAGCTCACTCTGTAAAGAAAAGAAAACGCATAAATGAACATAAAACAATTTATAAAAGCCAGAAAGTTGTAGTAATCTTTTATTCAAATGTTAGTACTCACCACACGGCTGAAATATTTGTCTAACACCTCAACAAAGTTGTGCACAAGCTCATAGATTGAGAGTTCATTCTGTTTTAAAGACAGAAACCATAAATCAGACTTTAGAAACTACTGGGGGGGGGAAATACAACAATTAGTTTTGTTTTGTT
>JAUMHI010000019.1:2022163-2085350 GCA_032359435.1 Enteromius unitaeniatus
AATTGAAAGAAAACATGTACTACAAAAAAGTTCTTTCCATCGATCAATTTCTTACTTTCACAATCAATATATTTCACCCTCCGTGTGGTCAGTCCGCACAAGCTTGTTTCATTTGCGGTCCCTTTAAATACAAGACAAGCATTCAATCTACGTCAGAGCGTCAAGAGCGTCCAAAAAACTGTTGTCCAAAAAAATGTTTGAGGTGTTTTATAAGGTTTGATGTATTTCCTCCTTTTGACGTAAAACTTTGATGACACCGCTTGCAGATGTTTTTTTTTTTATAAAGCATCCACACCAAAAATCACATATCAGCCATTCCGAGCCATTCCAACTTAGAAGACAAGCACATAAAAAAAGTGATTTTAAATAGACTTTGGATGAGATATTGGCTTAAAAACAAACTGTATTTCAACAGAATCACTCCATACATTTACCAAAAGGAGCACATAAAACTAGCAACAAAGGGCAGCATTATGACCTGTAGTGAAAGAAATGAAAACTCTTTACCACTTCTCTTCTTTCTCACATTGACAAAAGTCCTTAGTGCTATCAAGGGGCTGCCTAATAGACTGTGAATCCATTAGTGCTCTGGATTATCAGGCTTAATTAAAGTGATAGCGCCTTTGTTTGAAGTTTGCACCTTTTTGCATTACCGCTCCTCAAAGTGTTCTTATTAATCAGCGGGGCTGCCGCACTCTTCATGCTAAGCGCTAACCGATCCATTGCTCAGTCCATAGCATAGACACGGCAGGCAGATGAGCATGGCTGATGACGGCTGTGCATAACAGCTACTTGTTTGACGAGTGATTTCATGTCAGCCTAATGCATTCATCATGGGTCTAAAACATGTAAAAAAAATATCCTCGCTGCCGTGGAGCTAGGTTTATTGATGCACATAGAGTCTCTCTGAAAGTGTGTATTTTGTTATTCACAGTGTTGCAATGTAATAGGCTTTGAAAGCTGTAGATTTTAACGCAATTATACATTTTCATTGCCTAAAAGATTATATTTGAATTATCGATATTAGCTTATATGGTCATCTTCCCAGCACTGGTCTTTCTATGTTAGTCTTTCTAGTTGCTTGGCAACTGATTATGATTGCCTGTGAAGTACTTATCTGAGTGCCATTATGATGACGAGAGCCATGTGTGGTGGGGTCACGCACTCACACACACACACACACACACACACACACAGGCACGCACACACACTCCCACACTGGGGTGAGAGATGAGAGCTGCACATAGACCATTGTTGAGCAGCTGTTTTGGAGAGTATTCAAAGAGCTTTCATTAGCATGAGATACATGATGTTGTGCATGTGTGTACATGTACGCTTACGTCTGTTTTTGAGAACCGTGGCTTCATAGCATCCCATTCATCTTGATTTTTCAACAATGCGTAGCGACACTGCAAAGCACCCTTTGGTCTGTCAGCCAATCAGGCGGCTGAATGGATTCTTGTTGTTGTATATAATAATGTGGCTCTGGCAAAATATTCTTCCTGAGGTAAGGTTCACCCATATGGAGCTCAGGGCTTCAGTTTTGCTCTTTCATTTAATAGCATTTATAGAGATATGGACTCTCATGCGCGCCAATACGACGGAGAGTTAACAAAGAAACTTGTTAATTGCTTTCAGTAATGAAGTAAACACTGCATATAGCAGTAATTGAAATGACTAAAAATATGTAGTGTTTGTCTTGGTGTCAATGCCGTTTACTGGGAGGTTACATCATTTCCATGGGTGTTCAGGCAGGGTTTGGAAAACACAATTATCTCTTCAGGAGAACCAAGCACAAACACATCATGTAGTGGTTTTTTTTTTTGTACATCCAGTTACTGAAAAAAGCCTTATAACAAGGTATAAACTATAAAGCATCACCTTGAACTTCACAGATCAAGTGTCTGATTTATTTAAGCATTAAGCACTTCTTGTTTTTACTGATATATGTATGTAAGGGGTGAAATATCCTTTGACATTTTTTGGGTAAGCGATGTGAAAAATTGATCAAAAGTGGCAGTAAATACATTTAATATGTTGCAAAATTCAATTCCACATAAACGCTGTTCTTTTTAACTTTCTATTCATTGCTGAATCCTGGAAAACGCATTAAAGTTTGACAAAAATATTGAGCAGCACAGCTGTTTTTCATTTATTTAAATAATATGATAATGCTAATTCAGCCCTTTTTCCATATTAATATAAAATATGAATAGAAAAATAGTATAACATTAATAGAAACCATTATTTTAAACTGTAATAATATTTCACAATATTAAATGTTATTTTTGGTCACATAAATTAATTCTTATACCCTTAATATACTTGCCCTTTTTTAGCCTACCTGTACACACATATGTTATTACTTGTAACTGATAGTTACTGCACATTTTCTTTATTGTGGACATCCTTACTGACCCTTTTAATAAAACATGCTTAACAAGTTTTAGCAAGTTCTTTTTAAGTCAATAGCTTTCATAATCTCCTTTACTTTTCATATTTTAACCAACAGAAATGAATGACACATTCAATAAAAAAGTCACTTTTAATCTAATCAGGACTTTAAATGTTGTTAATTTCATGTGAAATCAGTACAGTGATTGGAGAAGCACACAAACGCTTGGCTTACATATTGTTTCATGATTGTTGCACCTCATGCTGTGTGAGGTAGTCCAGTTCACCCTATCATAGGCAAAATATCGAAATTATGAAGTCAATTTAGAGGTGCACCACCCGCTAAGCCTGTCATGTTATTTTAATGATCTGCTGTAGCACCTCAAAGCCCAACAGAACTTGCGCTGTCTCCAGCAGAGTGCACTTTGCCAAGGGTTAGTTAGTGGGCATGTCGGCACTGAGGAAGAGAGCTGTAAAATACTCACTAATAAAGTGTGAACATACAGCTATTAAGGTGACAATGAGAATCTTAGCAGTCCTAAAAGAGAGCTGTAATTAGATACAGTGTGCAGTCTCATCTTATAGTGTCGCTCATCCAGATGATTCTCCACAGGATTAAGCACATGTAAATGTACACTATGTGAGTGAGATATTAATGTTGAGCTTTGAATTGAGACAGAAATCTCTTTACCATCTCAATGATTAGTTAGATTATTTTTTAGGCGGTGCTTGCTTTGTTTCTTTTCGGCCTATGCAAATTACAGTCGTTAGAAATAATCAGTATATAGATTTGATTAAAAGGCATGTTCACCCATAAAAATAAGAAATTCTGTCATTATTTATTAACCCTCATGTTGTTCCAAACCTATATGACTTTATTTCTTCCTTCTGTGGAACTTGAAATATTTTGAAGGATATTTTTTGTCCATACAGGGACAAAAACCTAAACTTTTATTGCGTGGACAATAATTTCATTTTTTGGTGAACTACCTCTAACTTACATGAACCATGTCTATAACATCTTAATGCAGCAACAATATCTTTTGCAGAACACACAGATGGCTGTTTCCTTGTGTGTGTGTATAGGGTGTATAAATAGAGGAGCAGTACTCCAATAGTATTGATCAGTGGTTGTTACAGCACAGCCAGCAGCTCCCGACCTGCAGACTACACATGGCTCGGGCAGACTGATTGACTGATGGTGGTTAGGGTTCATGCTGTCTAGGCTCATTGACTGGCTCTCTCTGAAGTCTAGTGTTTGGTTTTCTGATAGATGTACAAAGCCATGTACTTTACAGCTCTCTATCTAATATGATACATTTCCACTGTGAACTGTGAAATGTTTTATGTAGGAACTGCTCTTATGTTGAGTACATGGATTATTGGATTGATTTGGTTTGTGTAATGCATCTGTTAAATGCTTATGTTCCATGAGTCAATGGAAAACAAAGCCACTTTTCATTCACTATTTGGTGCTCAAGAAATATTTGTTTTAATTATAAATGCCTTAAACAGCTGGGCTGCTTAATATTTTTGTAAAAACCACAATATTCTTTCCCCCAAGATTTGTTGATGAGTAAAAAAGTATCAAAAGAATAGCATTTATTTAAAATAGTTTTTTTTTACACTTTATCTTAAGGTGTCTTTGTTACGGCGTGTTTATACATTTAAGTACTGAGTAATATTAGTTAACTACATGTACTTGAGTTAGGGTTTGGTTTAAGGTTACTTTCATGTAATTATACATAATTTACTGTTATTATAATAGTAAGTACATGTAACGTGTAACAAGGACACCTTAAAGCGTTACCTAGATTTTTTTTTATATAAAAATTATTTTGTAACCATAGTCTTTGCATTTCATGCATTATGAATTAACATTATTATTATTTTCATTATTTACTGATTTAACTGGAATGCACACTTTGTGTTTTGTGTTAATGAAATAGGTTTAAAATCCAAAAAGGTACAAAAGCTGTCACTGGGCCGGTACACTTTTTTACATAATAGGTTCAAATATGTACACTATAAGTGCTAATATGTACCTTTAAAGGGGTCATACAAAAGCAATTTTCCACTTTTTCCTTGAAAAAGTGCATGTACCGCCGTATGACCCCTTTAAGGTACCAAAATGGACATGTGGTACAAACATGTCCCTTTTGAAAAGGTACTGTAATGAGGCTTCAGGCGGATCTGGATCCATTTGCAGGCTTTATTGGTAGAACACAGAGAAACAATACACAGACTCACTCACAGAAATATAAACAGGGGTAATCCAAAAGGGTAATCGTAGTCCAGGCAATAGTTCGGGGCAGGCAGAAAGAATCAGAGTCCGGGTAATCAGTCCAAGTTCAAAAACAGAGAATAGCAATAGGAATAAACGCTCGGGATTGTATGCCAGGCAAAACAAAACTTCGAGAGGTTTAGAAGTCAGTGCACCGCTTAAATACCCGCCAAATTGGCGGGAATCGCGGGAGGAAGTGTCCAAGGTACGTGACTTCAAATGGGTCCGGGTGGGAACTAATATTCCGGCGATGGTTCCCGCTGCAGCCTTTCGGAGAGCGCCACAGAGGCACGGCTTGTGACAGGTACAGTCCCATTGACAGCTATTGAGTGTATTTACAGAGTAATTTTACATAGAATCTGTTTAAGTTATTAGTGCTTTATGTTATGACACAATTAGCTCTTTTATTTGCTGTCATACAATTATACATCATAAACACATTGGTTTGTAGTGTAAATAGTTTCTTGAACTTTTTCTACCGTTTTTTTATTATAAAGTGTTTTTTAGTGATCGCGAAAACTATTTACCATCATTCTTCAAAATATCTTCTTCTGTGTTGGACAGAACAAGTAAAGTCATACAGAGGAATGACGTAAGGGTGAGTAAATGATGACAAAGTTTTCTTTCAAAATCTCTTTAAATTTAGCATGTATGATGTGTACATTTTTGCATTTTTATTTTGAGAGAATGCAGCCATTCCTTAAACGACACAAATGTTTGCATTGTCCTCTATTGGTGCGTCAGTAACAGCGTTCTTACATTTTAGATACAAGTCGTCCGCCACATTTTTAAAACATGTTTTGGAAAGCATAGTATTGCAAATTATATTTCTCAGTACAAGGCGTTCTCCCTTCTGGCACGTTCATACAGTTTCTCACAGCAAACTTCACTGCCAAAGTAACAACAGTGTTAAGTTCATTACACTTCACCCAACCACTCTGAATTTACTTATGGTGAAACTAATGAAATAAATCAAGTTGAAACTCAGAGAACTCCTCTGGAAGTGCCAGAAATTATTGTGACGAGTCAAACGGATGAAAACAATAATGATTAAATCATTTTTTACAGTGAATACGAAAATGTTTCATAGTATTGCATCTGCTTATCGTGTATATAATTATGCCAAATATTAAAGGCGAACATTTGAGCCAAAACAATTTGGTACAACATTTGACTCACTCATGCTTTTGTACACAATGGCTCATAGGACACAAAGGAAACAAACCGCACTGCTCTACTGACTTTGGAACAGTGTGAACAGCTAGTTCTCCTCTGCTCATAGCCTCTTGCCTATTTATCATCCTCAAAACTGATTACAAGACGACGGTCTGTGCGTCACTGGTGTCTGTTCTTCAGCTGGCATAGATTTCGTAGCCTAATATAGTTAGACATCACCACATATGCGCTGCTGTTGTCATTGTCATCTATGCTGCTGATAGCTTACAGCTTTAGTCTGCAATCCTCACTGTGATTTATACTTGTTCTGAAGTGAAGTGTCACATAAACTGCCCTGATTTTTTATCAAGTTAATATTTTTATGTTGTTTTTTTATATGACAGCCATGATGGAACATTTGCGAGATTGGCTCATGGCCGCCCTTATACATGACAGTTTTTGGTTTAGCCTTACATATACAGTGCATTAAAATATGCATACGTCTTTACTATATGCACCTTATTTTTAGTGTGCAGCTGCCGGTGACTGCACCGATTTTGGTTATTTTTAACTGTACAAAACAGGTTGTAATATTGCTTTTTTGAAACACATTTTTTGTAGGGTTTTACTGTTTAGTGCACTTTGTATACCACTGTATAATACATAACAAGAATAACAGCTATTCAAAATGTAAAAAAAAACCCTATAACGGTAAGAGAAAAAAATCTAATAAATAAATAAATAAAAATCTTATGATTAAAATATCTTTGAAGTATATTCACATTCATATTTGCTTTTTTTTATCACACCAGGATGACTAGGAACATAAAATGATCCAGCCATGGCTTCCCGATTCGCAGGAATATAAATATGAGAAAACACAAAATCCAAATTCCCTTAATCATTAATCAAAATGAGTCAAATCAAAGAATATATTTCTGATGTTTAGCAAACATTGTTGAACTTCACAAATTAGAAAGTGCCTGTAAAAGCACTGAAATGTCCCATTTCCACCATCAGGGCAGTAATTAAGAATTTCCAAACAACAGAAAATGTTACAAATCTGCCTGGAAGAAAACGTGGGTCTATTTTGTGTTAAAGCAGGGTGAAGCGGATAGTTTGAGTGGCCTGCAGAAAATAGCTGTCTCAGTCTTGGGGTCAGCAAGCCTAATAAAAAGTAGATAACAGTACCTAATCACATTAGGATTTATGAGGGTTTCAAGAAAAATCCAAAAATTAATTCAAAAACAAACTCCAGCATACAGTTTTTAGGCATGAATGGATTTTCAAATGGGACAGGCTTTTATAGTCGAATAAAACAAAAAGCCTTTTAACAGCAAGCACTCAAGATGGTTTTGGTGAACTCAGGGATAAAAAGTAGTATCCCGTAAATATACTGCTAGATCTTCAATGTTGTGGTCCCATTTTTTTGCCAGAGATCCTGGATATTTTATTCGGATAAATGGCATGCATTCTATTAAACACCAACAGACTGTCCATGTCATATGTTCTCTATTCTTATATGTGCAGACTCAGAACTGCTGTCTTGGCAAAAGGATGTTTCAAAAAGTATTGAATTAAAGGTATTATTACTTGCCTTCCCTCCATTTTAAATTCTTATTCTCCAATGAAAGGTTAGATTTTTGTACATTTTTAGAAAAAGGATTATCGATTCATTGATACCTAAGGTATGAATAATTCCTATAAAGCAAATCAGTGGACAGACACATCTTACACTGCAAGTCACATGACATGAACAATATGGCAGATACAGTATGTCCATATTTCAATCACACTGCGCATATTTACACTACATAAAACCTACCTTTAAGAGGTCACGAGAAGTAATTATTTAAATATAGTTCAATTACAAATGGATGTATAATGTGTTTTTTCATGCATGCTTGGCTGAAAGTAGTAAATATCAATGCAAAGGTAAATCGGTTGCAAATCATCCTTGTGCACATTCACTGTGTGCTGAAAAGTATTTATACATGCTAAAGCTTAATTGTAATAGCAGTAATCCAATATGTATTTTATATGTAATATAATGCATGTCTCCCAATATGACAACAGGTTGATATCATTAGCTTGAGTAATTAAAGGGCTAAGGTTCTTTAGGATGTCAAAGCGGTGCTGGGAGGAAGGAACAGCGCTTTAGCGTTAAGAGCAGGGCATTGAGCCTGGTACGGCGTAGGCGAGAGGGGGTTGACAGTTAGAACGGATGATTCACTCCTTACGAGCTTTCAGAGAGCTTGCTGGCTCGCTCTTTCTCTCTGCCCGTCCATCTTTTTTTTTCTCTCTCTCAACATACCTGCCTTTTTCGACACACACAAGTGCTCGCTCCACCCTGACAACCAGCTTCAGCAACCAGTTGTTTAAAGGGAAGACAACATCCAAATTGATGTTCTTCTCGCTGCGCTAGCCTGTCATCTATAAAACACATACAGAGAGATGGCAGAAAATGACAGTCATGAAAGACCATCAAGCAAGGGGGTCTGGGCTGCTCTCTAAGAGGCAATAACATAGAGCCATTGTCAGAGGATTCCACCGATCGGAGCCAGACATCTCCCAAGGGGTTAATGACAAGGATCGGTGTGTCTTCGGCTTTGATGGCTCAGACATGCAGCAGATATATGTGCATCCATTTGTGCCAAACAAATGAATAGTGCTCAATCAGGAAAGAGCCTTGGGTGTCCGCTGCCATGACAACCCACACTGTTACAGTGAGGCTGCTGTCATGGTGACCTCAAAAGCACACTTGCCTCTGTGTATCTTCATTGTGTAGCACTCATTAGAGCTAGACAAGAGGGGAAGGAATCTGCACAATTAAACCGCCAAAAGAAAATGCGAAAACAGATACTCTGTCCTGCAAGCGGCGTCAAATTGAATCTAACATGTCGTGAGAATAGCGGAGGAGAGTCTGTGTGTGGGACTCGAATCGAATTTCCACGCATTGGTTTGGAATGCGTGCTTGCGGTGGTATGCTTTTAAAAGGCGAGTCTACCGCCTCAGTGAATGATACACTAACAGCGCGTTTTGGTGCAGTGTACATCTTGTGTGGGCGTTCAGAGGTGAGCTCCTCTGCCGGGTTGCTAAACAATGATAGAGTCATCACTGTTTTCTCTAAACCAGTGCTCTGGTTAGAAGCGAGCTTGAAACATTTGCATCGATCAGATGCTCTTTAGAGGCTCTGACTGTAAAATGGCACACTTGGAATTGTGAATAAATGTGACACGGCTATTCGATTGGATTGGGAACAAGGCGAATGATTAGTGTTCAATCTGTTAACCTGTAGTCTGATAATCATCATATGCTTTCACGGTCTGTTAGCATCCAGATATCTTGGATGGAGCCGTTTTGTAATCCCGCAGTTTCTTTCTCAACGTTAGTCACTGCTGTTCGGTGTCTCTATTTAGAAATTGGATCTTCTCCACGTTCGTTCACTTCCTTTTCAGCTCTGTGCCATACTTTGCTCTCTGTAGATGCCTCTTCAGAAATCTCATTCGAAGCGGCTTCCTGAATCTTTGTAGGTTTATATGCATACAGGAATATCAGGCACATACGTGCTCTCAGCTACATTTTTGCAAAACCAGAAAAGTGTTTATGAAGTGTGAAGGTAATTTAATCAGGAAAAGGTTGAACAAAGTTGAGCGTTGGAGAGCTAGCCGACTTTAAATTTGTGGAATTTGAATTGAATTGGACACAACACACAGGAAGTAGAAATGGAATGACAAAAATAAGAGTTGATCAAAATTAATAAAATACATATAAATATATATATATATATATATAAAAGTATATCTATTTTTATATATATTTTATTATTGTATTATATTATATACATACAAACAAACATATTTTAATTCTACTTCTGATGTGCTTAAAATGTTCTGTTTTAATAGCAATACAGTATATATATATATACATACATATATGAAAAATATTCACATGTATTTGTGTATGTATTTATATTTATATAATGTTTCTAATATATATATATATATATATATATATATACATACATAGCATAAAAACATATTCATCTTTTTCTTTAATATATACATGAATGTGTGTGGGTGTATTTATATATACATAATAAATATACACTGTCCACACACACACACACACACACATATATATATTGTGTAACTAAAAACGTTTATTCTGGATGCAGTTAATGATGATTAATATTTCCTAGCACAATTATATTTGTAAAACATTTTATACACACACCTTTTTTTCGTTCGTTGCGACAGCCATGGTAGTTTTTATTTGTGATCTTTTTGTTTGTGGTGTAATAAAAGCCAAATAGCTTAGATGTGAGTACCCTTTGTGAATTGTGTAGGTTTGAATTGCCATTACATGCAGGCCTTCTCTGCAGTGTTGCTGCAACTCAACCCAGCAGGGATCAATAGGGAATGAGGCTAGTGAGCCATTTCCCCAGCGGTCTACACGGGTCAGTCAATATGTTGCTCTCTTCTTTTGACATTGAATTGATTGTGAGGCTGCTGTTCGTAAAACTGTTTAGGAGCAGCCAAAAAGAGAGAAAAAAAGAAAAAAAGGCAAAGCATTTAACGCTATAAATCAGTCTTTGTCAGTCAGGTTTGTCCCATGAGCATCATAATGTGGTTTCTGAGTACTTTTAGTAGCTAAATGAAAAGCTTCAGGAATGAGAAATGTTGTCGGTAAATTGAATATGTGGGCAGGGCTTTTAAACGCATTATATGTCTGGCATCAGCAGACAAGCAATTCATGTAAGCTAACCATCATAAACTACACACCACCCCCTCAATATTGCCCTTACTCTGTACAAACATCTGACCGACATCCTTTTTCTTTCATTACAGTTCCCAGAATGTGGCTTCTATGGCATGTATGACAAGATTCTTCTCTTCCGCCATGATGCAAACTCGGAGAACATCCTGCAGTTGGTGAGGTGCGCAGCTGAAATTACGGAAGGGGACCTGGTGGAAGTCGTCCTGTCAGGTGAGTGGCACGTTCAATAATTCTTACTCAGCGTGTAGTCATGCCCCAGGCACAGATGTACATCCATCTTCTTCTCATTTGTGGCAAAACACATTGTTTTATAGACCAGTTAGACAAGACACTGTGACTTTGCTGCAATACCCGCCAAAGTTTCTGCAGTCTGCTACACACCAGAGTGCGATTCCTGTGTCATTTCTGACTGTTTTTTTGTCCCTCCATTTCCCACTCTGGAAAAGTTGATGCGCATCCAAGTTTTGATGCTGCACCCGGTGTGAAAACCGGAGTTGCCTTGCTGAGGAAGCGATGGAGGTATCGCATTTGACACTGCTAAAGTGTTTCTACAAACACTTGGCAGGCCTTCCCCTCCCTTCCTCCCCCTCTCCTCCCTGTGCTATGTCAGGTAATTGAGTGAAGTCAATTCTGACGAGATAAGGCGGGGACTGACACCTTCTCTACCCCCCAGCCTCTCTACCAGTCCTGGTGCATTTTTCTGTACATGTGACAGGATGAATCAGGTGATTAACACACCCAGATGCACACATTCTCATACACGAGCCTTTGGGAGCCCAGAGTAACACTTCTCAATGACACACTTGACAGCTGCTTTCACTGTAAAGTAACACAGAAGAGTTTTACAACTGTCACCAAAGTAAGGTCAACGGTTATTAATTATGACACCCCCTGAGATCTTTTCTCGAAGGGTTTAATTTCACAACCAACCAACGCAAAAGTAAATCAATGGTCCAGCTAATAGTTATCCTTTACTAATTAAGTAAACTTATTATTTTACAGCACTTTTAAAGCCTAAATTAATTCTTCGATAGCAATAAATCTGTTTTTTTCTCACCATATGGTTTTCAAAGCAAAAGTTGTGTGCTTTGTAATTGGCCTGAATCTGAAAAAAAGGCGCAACGAACGGGCCAATAAATGCTGATCTCTCGGATTATCACTTTGACAGTATCTCCTGCAGCAATTAAAAAGAGCAGCATTTCATAAAAATATGACCTATGCTTTCTTCTGGGTCTCTACCAAGTCTGTTGCGGTCCTTAAAGTCTGCTTGAAGTCTATTTTCTGCTGAATAAATTTAGAGTAACCACGGGTTGGCTTCAGTGAAGCGCGCTGACAGGATGTTTGGCTGTGCCTAGATCAACATAATTGCAACCGAGAAAATGCGTGATGATACAAACGCCATACAGAACGTGTGGAATACGTGAATATCGATTAAGGAGTGTGCCGAAAATTAAGTCTCGGAGAGGAATCGCGGGCCAGAGTGTGTCGGGCCAGAAAACGTCCAATTTCCACCGGCAGCAAAGAAAAAAATGACGCCAGAAACAAGTATTTGCATTAAGTCAACTCAGGATGCCTTTTCAGCATCATGCTCATTTCCCTGAAGCATTTAATGACAGTTTACAGGTAGTTCAACTTGCAAACATATCTTGGCCTTTAAACAAAAGGCAAAACAATAATTTGAATGAATTGAGGTAATTTAGCTGCAGAATGGCTAATCAGAATGTATTCTACTTGAGCGTACTGGGGAAGCCATGTTGGAGAGGAGGCAACACGATCGCGTTGAGGCAGGCAGTTCTCCCGCTGCGCTCGCCACTCAGCCGCTATTGGTCCTGTCAACATGCAGCCAACAAGAGCCAATCAAAACACTCCAACCACCCCAAAAGCTTCCCTTTCATAGTACAATTTGCAAATATAAATAAAGCTGGGTTTGTTTGGAAGAGTTTGGATGGCAATTAAATTTCTCTGGATTTCGTTCTGTTCTGTAAGATTACGCTGTGCTGCATGGAGCATTATTTTTTGAGGTCATGCTTCGAGGCGAAATATATGGTACAGAGATGTCGTGCAGCTTTTAATCGGCTTCTTTGTTGTATTTTAAAGCTCTCGAACACTCACAATGAGTTCTTAATTAATTAGTGCTTGACCACAGGCTCCTCTAAAGGGACCACCATCTCTAGCCCATTAACCCTGACAGACACACGGTCTGCCCATCTGATTAGAATTAGGCAAGGCCAGAGAGCCTGCTGCCCAGGCCTTGCGGCAGTTCTGTGGAGACGGAAGAAGCGTGCCAGACTGGCCATTGATAGATTGGATTTGGCCCACCCTCTCATCCATCTGTACCCCAAAGATACACATGCCTTGTGGGAGCTCGAAAGAGGACGGTTCATAAAATAAAGATATAACTCCCTCTGCAACATTTGTTTGCCTTTTTAATCATGACATGTTTACTCAGTGCTGCTGGGAATAGGAGCGAAGCAAATTCCCTCATGAAGTCGAAAGTCCAAATAATGCAAACAAAAAGTGTGGTTATTTATGTGAGTTGTTATGGGAAAACAACTTTAATTATGATTTTAAGTTGTAAATTGGAAATTAAGTGCTTGGGATGATCTATGACTCACTTCACTTGAACAACCACAATTACGCACAAATAACAGATGTTGCAGAGTTTAAAGTTGTCAAAACTTGACGTCTCTCATCAGGTGCTGCATATCCTTTAATGAATTGCCGAGGATTTACATTGATGTTTTTTTTAGCAGATGCAGTTTCAAATAAAAAGCACAGCTCTTGGTAATTGCAAGTATCAGGACAGTTAGCTGAAAATAAATGAAAAGGATCAAATCTGAGGTAATTTGATCAATTTTAATGTTTTCATTGTGAGGTGTAATTGTGGTGTAGAAGTGAAGTAAGTCACGGATCATCGAGTGTTGCAGATTTACACAGCTAATGAGAAACCCTGAAACCATCACATATTAAGAGACAAAAGACTCACCATTTTCAGTTTGCTTGAATGTCAAACAGTTATTCAGTAACTGTTCAAATAATTGAAAGGATAGTATTTGGAATAAAAGCCTACATGCTGTTGGGGGTAAAGTGACATTGTTATTTTGAATAAGTATGTTACTTAAATGTATCTCAAACCTCTCTTTTAAGGTTCTTTCAGCACAAATTATATTTCTAATTCTAATTTCTAATTCTAATAATTTTTTTAAAAATATAATATTTTCTCTGCTATTAGTGTGCTCCAGAGCACGACATAGGGGTCATTCCTGTTTTTCAGTAAAAACATTATAATGCTAGTTTTGTAATTTAAGGACATATTTCTATGAAAGTGTGCCACACAGAAATACGCTGTGGTCAAGCTCAGGCACTTTATTAATTATAGCGTGATTATTTGCTTATTAGCTGGGTGCCATAGAGGGTGCAAATAGAGACCTACAATTAGACATGAGAGATGAAACGAGGGTGTCAACCTAATTTAATCTTTGCTTAATTTAACTGTTTTTTTATTTTGTTAATTTTATGAAAAAAAGCATGGAATGTTTTATAGTGCTAATAACACAAAACATTACAGATTTGATCAAGTCCATTGTTACACTCTCTGATAAAATGCTATAGAACTGTCACTGGGGCAGTACCCTATCAAAAGGTATGAATATGTGCCTTTAGGCACATTCTTTAGTAAGATGTACTTTTTAGCTTTGTATTTGCACAGTTCTTCTTAGAGTATAATGTGTTTAAGTGCTGATTTCATTTTCTGAATATCATTAAGAAACTGGCTTTTTTAAAGGTATGTTAGAAAGGGAAAAAACTAATTTCCCATAAATCCCAATTTGTTATAAACATTTTAATTAGGGCCAAGAATGTGTTTAAATAAATCCCAGTTTTTCATGCTGGAACTTGAATTATTTACAGCCATATAATCGTCATAAATGAAAACTAGCTAATATGATTTCTCTCAGCCAAACTGTATTACATCCTATTATATGATGGGGACATGGAACTATACTTGATCACAGATTTATGGACGTAACACAGTAAGGAGAAAGGCACTGAATTTGGTCTGCTGGAAGTTACTTTATATATTTACATTCCACTTTTGTGTGTATGGTTTCAATCTTTCAGCCTCAGCTACAGTGGAGGATTTTCAGATCAGACCTCACGCCCTGTTCGTTCACTCATATCGTGCTCCAGCATTCTGTGATCACTGTGGAGAGATGCTGTGGGGTTTAGTGAGGCAGGGGCTTAAGTGTGAAGGTAAATGTCTAAACATTCCACCTCTGTCAGCAGTAGAAACAGACCATGTGATGATCTTGTGTCGCTATCTTTGCGCCAGGCTGCGGGCTGAACTACCACAAACGGTGTGCCTTTAAAATCCCAAACAACTGCAGCGGCATCCGTAAACGACGACTATCTAACGTGTCCCTCACCGGCCTGACCAACACTCGTTCTGTGTCTGCTGAACCGTCTCCAAGCACCTCTGATGAAGCTTTACTGGTGAGTTTAACGACAAAATTCGATCAAATGCTCCCTACTTCCTCAGTTACAACACAGATTAAGTGTTGAAATATAATGCAAATCATATGTATTTTACAAATAACAACAGTTACATTGTCCTGATAATCAGATCATAGATTTGGTCCCTGTTTGTTCGACCTATGCTAGTGCTGCATGCTTGTCCTGTTTATTAACACTACTCATTCTGTCTGTCTCTTTTTACCTCTCCCCACACATCCCTTCATTCCTGCCCAGTCGCCTGTCAGTCCTAGCATGGAGGTAGGCACTAACTAATTGAGCTTTAACTAACCACCTCGTGGTATATTGTCTCTCATACACCCCCTTTTCTATGCGATATGAAAAATGTAAAAGGAAATGTGTTTGATCGTTCATTTTGAAGCTTAATTTCATTCTGTCAGACATAGTGTTCTTTTCTTCAAGAGGTTAAGACATTTTAACCTGACACTAGAAATGTTGTGGTACACATGTAGAGTTTGTTTAAAGAAAACTGTTAATCGGCTGTTGACGGCAGAATCAAACATCTGTTAACTGCTCTCTAATCTGTTCCCTACACCTAGACAGGTTACAGCAAATGAACTGCATCTGTACTTTAGCTTGAGCTGAGCTGAACGATGCCTTACTTTCCACGTGAATCTACTTAAGGCCTTTGGTGAAGTGTACAACATGGCAACAGGAAGCTATTGATCATTTTCTTTCTTTAGAGCACATTGAATAGTTGATTAGCACACCTGCGTGATGTCAGATCTATTCACAACAGGTGGTAAGACATCTGCATCTTTGCCAATCAGCAGCACATTAAAGATCAGCTTGATGAGAAAGTTGTTGTTCTGAGTTGATGCAAATTCATCAAAGCTCAGCATATACAACAATCTCCCTCAGCGTGAACCTCATAGAGCCCTTGTGTTTTTTGTTCACCTAATCGAGGGCTGACTTTGCTCGGGTTAATACCCGTGAGCTTGTGTGACAAATGAATACTTTTGATTCGCTTTTGATAATAGTTATTTAACATTTGCAAAATGTAATGACTGCCAAAAAAGCAGAGAGTTAGGTTTTATCCAAAAATGTTTCTTAAATTTGAATAGCTTAGTTGTCACACACTTACTTTACACCCGTGAATAGGAATTTCTGTATTAATACATTATTTAAAGTCTTGGCTAAAATCTATTGAACATTCAAATGTCTACAAACCTCCAAAATATATGTAGTTGTTTTGTGACAACATGCCCCAGTTGTCACACTATATGGGGGTAAGTTGTCACAATGGAACCTGCAATTAAACAACCAATTTGTAAATGAGGCTTTTCAGCAAAAACACACACATTAAAGCAATTATGAAACCTAAAACCATTTAACAGCAAATATGTGCAAGGAAGTGCATGAAAAAATATAAAACAAATTAATCTAAATTCATGACAGTATGACGACTTGCCCCAATATAATACAGCAGTTTACCCTAACCTGACGTTTATTAAAAATACCAATTTACTGAGAACACAGTTACACTTGTGAAATAGTCCTCGTGTTGTGTGGATGTCCTATGCATCACAATACGGTACATTATTTGTTCACAGCAAAAAACACCATCAGACATCTTTCCTGGAAGAGGCCGCTCCAACTCTCAGTCCTATATAGGTCGGCCAATAGAGTTAGACAAGATCCTGCTGTCTAAAGTGAAGGTGCCACACACATTTGTCATTCATTCCTACACACGCCCCACCGTTTGCCAGCACTGCAAGAAGCTCCTCAAGGGCCTGTTCCGTCAGGGACTACAATGCAAAGGTACGAGCTTATCCTCAATATTTCAAGCTATGGTTGTAGAATGATCCGCTTGAAAATATTACGCTTTATTGTCATACAGTAATTGTTTTAGTATCTTATTGCTTTGCATAATAACGTGCCTAGCCTAAAATCCCATCTGATCCTAATGTTTCTGTGTAATTCTGATTATCTGTAATAAAACTGTATTAACTCATCTAAGCCGCCATTGGAGAGTCATTACTAATTGCTGTGAATCATTACTTTGTCCAGAAACCATTGCAGTTTATTCACAATATCCATTTAAACTAATTACACAAATTATGATAAGTACACAAATGTGTTCAATATAATATTTGCTATAATTTCTCCAGCAGATATGACGTTGTATTATTATAAGAATGATGGACTGTGTCAGATAATAACACTCGGTAGGGCCGTGTTCAAAATGGAATATTAGTGTACCGCATACAATTTTTATTTTATTATTATATTTTCATTTTTAATCCAGCTTTGTGTAAAAAAAACCTTTGGCAGTATGGATAAATAATAAGTTGGAATGAATATGTTAAAAATCTCGGTTGAAATAGACCCTTTTCACAGATGGATGAAGCTTTTCCACAGTTAACCACAGTAAATCTAGTAATTTTTTTATGATTTAAAATATATTGTACATTTGTAACACTATAATTAGTTTTTTTTATTAACTCTGCTGCACAAGCGTATCTAATACAATCCATCTCTCTATATTTTTGTCTATTTTGTAAGATTATAAAAAGTTATCATGGATTTTGCTATTGGAGCAAATAGGAATCCAAAAATGCAAAAGCTGTATTTATTATAGTTTCAATAGTTCACCCAACTATGGCATTTTCTGCTTCTGAGAATCCTGGAAATTTGAAAAGGGTCCATTGCGAGTTTAATGCAAAAGAAATGCATGGCATTGTGGGAGACAATGTGTGTGCTATGGTTTTGTAGCTCAAATGTAATATCCCATGCATAAACTAAATCTGCTGCACAGTAGTACATAGTACACGCCATTAAAAATAGTATGCATGCTAGACAATTTTGCAAAACGTAGTCTGTTCCTAGTCCATCAGGTGCCAATATGTAATGTATTGATGCTTGCTTTACAGATCCTACGTTCTGATAACACCATCACTATCAGTGTAACAGATCACCGAATTTGTTGATCCTTTTGTGTCATCTAGAACAGAGCACAAATATAAAGTGACACAACAGCTGCTTTTTATATACGATGTGTTTTTGTAAGAGGAATATATGCCATGTGCCAAGCAGTAAAGAGTGCAGTTGGCTGGGCTGTTACAAACAGCTTTAATGTTCATGTGTTCAATGTGCGAGGTCTCAGCCTGTCAGCCACCAGCACAACAGGAACTCATATGTTTATGTGCCAGATTGGTAGTAAACTCTCTCCCTCACTCCCCCCTTTAACTCTTTCTCCCTCTCTCTGTCGCTCTGTCATTCTTCTCTACTCTCGTTTCCCTCACACTGTCTCAGATTGCAAATTCAACTGCCATAAACGATGTGCACCCAAAGTGCCAAACAACTGCCTCGGAGAGGTGTCAAGAAACGGAGGCAAGTCTAACTTTAGTGTCTCCATGCGATTCAGTGATCAACACTGCAATTTGACGACAAAAACAACAATATTTGTTCGACTAAACATTAAACGGCATGTGAAAAGCATAATGTGCTCAGTTAAAAAATAAAACTGGGGTAATGTTGTATGACGAAATCATTTTGTTTGTAAATCATTGTTTGTTTATATCACTTATAATAGTTAAGCTAAATTTGGTATGTTCAATAATGTATAATGTTTTTGTAATAATTTATTGTAAGTAAAAACTGAAGTACTTTCTGTACATGAACTTAAAGCATAAAATCTGATGCAAATACTAAAGAGCGTAATGATATAACTGCAATAGGGACTTGATTATAATGTTCCCTATTTATAGTATAATATGATATTATTAACAGTTCTTTTCTGAATGGAAATTCTAAACTGCTCATTTTCGTGTTCTGCTTTCTATGGTTGGTGGTGTTAAACTTGACAGCTTTTTTACACACACTATGCACAATGTGACTTACTTTGTCTTGGTTTGCTGTCATGTTCACTCCAGTCATTTTCTTATGGCTCTTAGATCTGTTGAGTCCCGGTGCTGAGTCAGATGTGGTCATGGAGGAGGGTTGTGATGACCATGACGGGGACAGACATAGTCCACTTATCGATGACATGGAAGAGTCTCTGGTGGTAGACTCCGCTGCTCTTTTGGAAGCTGGACATGGAGAGCTTGGAGATTTCCAAGACCAAGACCCAGATGAATCCAACAGAATCATCAGGTAACTCCTTATTACTTCTAGAAGCACTATTCACACACACACACACACACACACTCAGTCAGTGTTTGCATAAAAAAAATACTGAATGCAAAATAAAGAAAACAAATGACTGCAAATACTATTGTGCTACTAATCTTCAAAGGTTTTTCAAAGAAGTCTCTTATGCTCACCAAGACTGCTTTATTGGATCAAAAATACAGTAAAACTGTAATATTGCTAAATTAATATGGTTAATGTTTCTTCTGAATGTCTTTACTGTCACTTTTGATAAATTCAATACTTCTGTGTTGAATAAAAGTATTCATTTCTTAGTATTAAAAAAAATTGATGACCGCAAACTTCTGAATGGTAGTGTAACTATTATAGTACAACAGACATTGCAATACTTTATTTTATGGACAAATACATAAAATACACTCCTGAGCAGGGAAAATCTAAATAATAATAATAAAAAGTTAGCTCACCTCAAAATGAAAATTCTGCCATTAATTACTCACCCTTATGTCGTTCCAAACCCGTAAGGCCTTTGTTCATTTTCGAAACACAAATTGAGATATAGTGGAAAGCGTGCCTATGTGTTGTGATACTCTCTAAAATGGTGGACGACGTAACTCAGGGTAAAAGAATGGTTGAGTAAAAAGGATTCTAGCTTTGCAAAACTCAAGTAGAGATGTCACATGGGCTGTTTTACCAATGTTTTTACCACGTTTCTGGACCAGGGATCATTTCAGTTGTATTGCTGTCTATGGAGGGTTAGATGGCTCTCTGATATCATCAAAAATATCTTAATTTGTGTTACGAAAGTTTGGAACGAGATGAGGGTGAGTAATTATTTACAGCATTTTCATTTCTGGGTGAACTAACCATTTAAAAACTGAGTTTACCGTTAGTCTAGTCTGCATTCAAGGTAACAATTTGAGTTAATACTTGTTGATGTTTGTCTGCTTGAGGTCAAGTACAAAATAAAAAGGAACTAAACAGTAAAAGTATTCTAATGCTATAAAATAGTTCTTGACTCGCAATCGACATGTTCTAGAAGGTTTTGACATGTCACCATGTTTGTAAGCCCTTCCACCAGCAACAACATCCCACTTATGCGGGTGGTTCAGTCTGTCAAACACACCAAGAGGAAAAGCAGCAATGTTATGAAAGAAGGCTGGCTTGTGCATTTCACCAGTAAAGACACATTGGTAAGTGCTCTGGGTTTCCATTATAAACCTTATGAATTAATAGGTGAATTACCAAGTGATCCTTTCTTACTGTACGTGATAATTTTTTTTTTTCACACTAGCGTAAGAGACATTACTGGCGCCTTGACAGCAAGTGTATTACCCTATTCCAGAATGACACTGGGAGCAAATACTATAAGGTAACTGAAAATAACGTCCGACACTTGAAACACTAACAAATTAATCTAGGAAGTATCTAGACGGCTTTCATCATTTCCTTTGATGTTGATAGTTTGTCTTGATAGGTTTCACAGATCACCGCACACATCAGATCCTCACACATGTCTCTGCAATATCATGGAGGTTTCAGCTTTCAGATAAGACCTCTTAACCTTTTCAACAGGAAATTCCTCTATCTGAGGTGCTGTCTCTGGAACCAGCGAAAACATTCAACCTTCTGCCTGAGGGTGCCAACCCACATTGCTTTGAGATTGCCACAGCAACTCTGGTGTACTATGTGGGAGAGAACCTGGCTCGAGCCGACGGGGGGACGGCGGGCTACGGAAGCAGTGTGCTTGTTAGCGGCGTGGGACAGGACGTGGCCCGCATGTGGGAGATGGCCATCCAGCATTCACTTATGCCTGTCATCGCCAAGGGCATATCTCACGGCGGCCATCACAGCCACCACAGTATGAACTTCATGGTGAAACATTTAGGGGCTCATGCGAAGACCCTTAGAATGTTTCTGGGGGGAAGACACAAAAAATATACAAATTCAGTGTGGTGAAAATATTAAATTGAGTACAAATATGTACTGTATTTGATAAATACCTTACTGATCCTCATATAAGTACATGCAATTCATGCATACTATGGCATGTTGCCATTTGTATAAGACATGCAACTCCACTGCTATTATTATAAATGATAACAGCTATAAAATCATATCCAGAAATTTAGCAGAATATTAATGGTCGTTTATTATGCTCATTAAGAAAAATTAGCTCTTAATGATGATCAACTTGAGATAAATAAAATTATTTATAGGTATTTGTAATGATATATAGTATTCTAACAGTAAGAATATGACAACCCCAATGTTTTTAATAAACTAGTATGGTATTCATATTATGAATTTGATTTTTGTTTTAGTTTTTATTATATATATATATATATATATATTTATATATATAGGTAATTTTTAATCCACTTCTGTTTTTTCTTTGGCATGATTTTGAGAAATTCTAGTAATGTGATATGTATTGTCATGAATTTCTTGTTCAGGTAAATTAAATTAGTAAAAGTGTAAATTTGAGTATGTGGTGGTTTTCAATACAAGAGACATAAAGAGTTTGTTTGTTTGTTTTTATACCAACAGAAGAGGTCTCCATTAGCATCTCTGTATCTAACTGCCAGATCCAGGAGAATGTGGTAAGGTTTTTCTTATATTTGAGACAGGCATATATATGTCATATTCTTTCTGCATCTGGCTTTGTTTCCATGTGCAAGAGCTCAATGTTCCCTTCGGCTTGCCTATACCTGCAACCTTGAGTTCCAGTGTGATATAAACACACAATGCCTCTATTGGAGATTATTTTGATTACCTGCTCGGCCATGGGGTTGCCATGGTTACTCGAGTCTTTCTAACACAGTCCTAGTGAGATGTGGAAATAGCTCTTTAGGCTACTGGTCTGAATTCAGCCATTGTTACAGTACAAAATAAAAAAAGACTAGATCAGAAGAAACCTGATGTATCAAGCAGTGCTCCTGAGATTTAAGAACAGCCCATTTTGGCACATATGCTTACATTATGTTTCTGTTTTTCTTACAGGATATTAGCACAGTGTATCAGATTTTCCCTGATGAAGTACTTGGCTCTGGGCAATTTGGCATTGTCTATGGAGGTAATGTACCAGTCTATTTACAGGGAGTTCTCTGACATAATCACCCGGTGAGGAAATGTTCTGCAATCTGTATTAAAATAACATATAATGTGTCTTTTTCTGTATTTAAATTACTATACTTAATATCCTCAATATAAAAAATAATACATTTAATATTTAATATTTAAATACAGCTCAGAGAATGTTATTATTTTATTTTTTTACAAATTTACTAAAATGAGTGTGTAATGAGGGTAAACGTTGTAATATTTACAGTAAATACACATTTGCAAATAACCATACTTTACATCCATTAAATGATTGAAAAAACACCACAGTGCAAATCTAGATAATCCTTTCTGATGTAATGCAGGAAAACACAGGAAAACAGGCAGAGATGTTGCCATCAAGATCATCGATAAGCTACGATTTCCCACCAAGCAGGAAAGTCAACTGCGTAATGAAGTTGCCATTCTCCAGGTAAATACACAAATAACATACAATACAAAAATTGCAAAATTGAATATAAAATATTATAGATCATATATACAATAAATCCTTACTCTTGTGTGTGAGGGAGATGGATAGTATGGATTTATTGTAATCGACATTACAGTAATGCCCATAATATAGATGTTAATACAGGCGTCACATATGTCTTATGTAGAATCTCCACCATCCCGGCATTGTAAACCTTGAGTGCATGTTTGAGACACCAGAGCGTGTCTTTGTTGTCATGGAAAAGCTCCATGGTGACATGTTGGAGATGATACTGTCAAGTGAGAAGGGGAGGCTACCAGAACGCATCACCAAGTTTCTTGTTACTCAGGTACGTCTCACAGGCAGCACGTTTTGCACACTCTTGACTCCAGTGCAACAACGGCACACACAATCCCATATAAATATTTAAAGCGAAAATAAATGTTAAAGCTGGACCTTTGCTTTTGCATTTTTATTTATGATGTTTTATGCTTTATACCGCATTATAATAATAATAACAACGTTCCACTCTTTTCCTAGATTCTCATCGCTCTCCGCCACCTTCACTTCAAAAACATTGTTCACTGTGACCTCAAACCTGAGAATGTTTTGTTAGCCTCTGCTGACTCTTTTCCACAAGTGAGTAAAATCCGAACAGAACGAGAAGCGACAACAAAAGAAAGGAAATATCTGAATGAAGTGAGGCCACACCGAAATTAACATAAATGGATCTGTTTTTGTAAATGTGCAAGAATAAAAGATGGTAATTATAGCGTTCTCATGGTATGTTCGAGGCACAGGGTTGTGTGTGTCTCTACATTCTAATGAAAGATTTCTAAATTATCCTCCCATTGTTTCTTCTGTCTACTGCACGAGCTTGTCTCTGGAAGCTCTCAAGCAGAAAGATGACTCACTGAATGAGCGCAGGCAAACATTTTGGAAGAATACTAAACAAATCACTGCGTGTCATTTACAAATATTTGGCAAAGGTGGAAGCAGAACTAGAGCTGTCAACGTCTGAGCTCGGTTCTCATGTCCTCAGGTGCTTGTTGCTCTGCGCCTGCGCCTTTTCAAAGGTGGAAAGTGTAGATCAGCAGGAGATACATTGTAACCACATCCAACTGGGTGATAATTTCACTTGACTTTCGTTCAGACCGTGACAACTGATCATTACAGCGTCTGTGGTGTTAAAAGCTAGCGCGAGAACAAAAGGATGTTATTTTTTTGGTCTTTTGTGCATCTCAGTCCTAGTCGAGTAAAATAGCCAATTCCACCCCGTGTCTGCTTATTGTGAAGCTCATTATTCGTCGGTTTGTCTTGCAGGTGAAGCTGTGTGATTTCGGTTTTGCACGTATTATTGGTGAGAAGTCGTTTAGGCGTTCGGTGGTGGGGACCCCGGCGTACCTTGCCCCGGAGGTGCTTCGGAACAAGGGCTACAACCGCTCGCTTGACATGTGGTCGGTGGGTGTCATCGTCTATGTCAGTCTCAGTGGAACTTTCCCCTTTAATGAGGATGAAGACATTCATGACCAAATCCAGAACGCTGCTTTCATGTACCCACCAAACCCCTGGAAAACAGTCACCCCAGAGGGTAAGTTTTGGGGAGAACAGATAGTATGTGGCACAACCTTCAATGAATGTGTAATGAAGAAGGTGTTGTTCACTCTGAAGATGACAATTCCTTCATCACTTAATCACCCTCTTGTATAAGTTTCTGTTTTTCTATGGAAGCCAGTTTTTTTTGTCCAAACAAGTCATTAGGGTCCAATGCAGGCATTGACCGATATGCATTTTTTAGGGCCGTTGCCAGTGTTGAATTATTACAAATCAAGTAAACAGATCATTTTGAACCGATATACACTAGTCAGTGGATAAAAAAAAATCATCAAAGTTGTCCTAAGACAGGAATGCATTCTAGTTTTAGGTTTTAGGACAAAGGTTTTGATCCACTTTATGTTGACTACTGTATATGTCTGGTGTCAAAATTAAGAATAACATGGGTTTCTTTCAACTGCAAATCGGTTTTGAAAATGGCAGATATTGACTATAAACATTGAATATAAACTATAAAAAATGCCTAATACCGGCACAGATAATCGGTTGACCACTAGTTCAGTGTTGTTCTGAACCCCCCTGACTTTAATGATACAGACACAGTTTTTTGCAAAACTTAAAAAAAAATTGCCTTTTGTTTTCAACAGAAAGGCAAACTATCCCTTTATTTTGCAGTAAATACATCAAAAGGTTTTGAAATATTGAAATAACCATTTAAACTAAGTCAGAAGCTGTATTAACCTCTCTAATCTGGAAACGATTTATTATCCAATACGTGTTAATCCTCAAAATGTATGCGTTAATCCAGGCACAGAGCTATTTTGCGAATCTAACCTCACATGGCTAGCTGTATGCGAATAACATTATTAGACTAGTTATTACAAATTAACTTCCACTAGCTTATGTACGAATATGACCTCATTGCACAAGAAATGCTATTTCTAGCCAGCCTGCTACTGATTTCCAGCGAGTTATGTGATGCTAAACTCTATCTTGAAGTCATACTTCAGTTTGATGCTTTCTACTGAAGCTCTAATTATCGCCGCCCGGTGACTGTACACAGAGATGACCTCAACCCAAATCATTTCTGCATAGCTTATGGGTTATGGTCTAGGAAGATACGGTCAGTATTATTTCAAAGTAAAGGCTTGAATTGAGATCTACGATAGGTAATATTTACCTTTAAAGTCATATGCAATCTGTATGAATAGAACTGACCTTTGTCTCATTACCTTAACTAGATTTTTGATGCCCTCACCTTTGACCCTGTTTATTCACTAATGCCCTCCTTCTTCCTCATTAAAATAACAAGAGAACTAGAGACCTCACTTTACTTACTTAAGAACACAAGCAATTGGAACAAATTATTCACACAGATTTTTATTTATTAATATAGTTTGGTTGGTATCAAGTATGGCCATTGGAACAATTACTTAGTTTAATTGAATTTGTTCCTTTTTACTGTGAAGTGAAAATATTGTGCCATAACAAAGAGTATCTGCTTCATAAAACAAGTTGCAAAACATACAGAGAAATTTCTGAATAAGTTAGGTTAGATTATTTCTTTTGCTGCAATGCATTTAAATGCATGTGCAATGGTTAATATACATTTATATTTTTGAATTTTCTATGTAAAAAATATGTTTCATTATAAATATTTTAAATCGTTTTGTTAAAATATGAAATTTTTTTTTTTCTAAAGTATTGCTATTAAAACAAAGTGTAGTGTAGTAACAGTAACAAGTGATTACTCATCTACTAAGCTAATGGTAAACTGTGTAGATGTGGGAGAGAGAGAGGTGAAAGAGAAGGAAAGGGAAAAGAAAAGATGAAGAGAAGAGAGGGCAAAGGTTAAGAAAAGAGATTTGTGAGAGCGTGCTCAATTTTTGTTACGACCCATTCATGTGAATAATGCCCAACGATCCCTTAGACTAAAGCGCTGAGGCCTCAAGGTTAAGAAACTTTGGAGTGTCTCTGAAATTTGTGACCCCTGAAATGATGTTAACATGATGTTGGTTTTGCTCATTATCCTTCTGGACACAAACTCCTTCAGGTTTTCCACCACAGTCTGGTCACTGACAACCTGTTTTGTTGTTACAGCAATTGACCTCATTAATAACCTGCTGCAAGTCAAAATGAGGAAGCGCTACAGCGTGGACAAGTCTCTTAGCCATCCCTGGTTACAGGTTAGAAGATAATGACTTTTATATGCCCTGCGTAACAAAAAAAAAGCTATGATATGCACACAAAAAACTTTTTGTTTCCCCCCCACAGTCACATTAGGCAACTGAAACAAGGGCACAATTAACCCCCCCCCGTCTGTGTAAGAGAATATTAATGTCTTGCCAAGGCAAGAATAACCGTTCACTGTTCATCTTAAGCTTAATCATTTCTATTATAGGAAACTGGAAAATTATAATAACTAGAAAAAATATATTTTACTGCAGTTCACGTGCTGTAATATTTTCATAATTTCATGCAATAATTTCTTCCATTTCTACTATTTTTACATTTTTAAATTAACCCTTGAAAAACAAAGAAACAATCAACAGAGAACTGAATGTAAGGTTTTTAGACACTTAACTGCATGTTAATTACAAATGAAAGTGTACTCTATTTTAAATTGATTCAATGCAATTAGTTGAACTATGACTTTTTTCTGACTCACTTTAGTAGGACTAAGTAGCAGTACATCTTTATATGCAATATCCTGATTACTTCTATTGTAAAGTGTACTTCTGAATGTAGTCAAGCATTTATGGAAAAATAAAATATATATGTGTGTGTATATATATACATATATATATATATTTGTAATTACACATTTGTCATTTAAATTGGCATTTAAAAAATATGAAATTGAATATTATAATCAAGTACTTTATATTCGCTTTATGTTAGTCAACATGTCAAGACAAGAACAAAAGATTGGAAAAACAATGAAAAAATGTACTTGTGTTTAAAAATAACGGAAATGCACTACAATCTGAAATCACAGACAAATAAATAAATATTTTTTTATCGAACAGTTTGGAATGTTTTCGATCCCTAAAGATATATCTTTATGACAGGACTACCAGATGTGGCTGGACCTGCGGACTTTGGAGTGCAAAATGCAGGAGCGATATATCACTCACGAAAGCGATGATTTGCGCTGGGAGCATTTTGCAGAACAAAATGGCCTTCAGTACCCAGCCCACTTAATCAACCCTCATGCCGATGTCCGTGAACAGGTGGAGCCAGACGATCTCGTGATGAGCATGCTCAGTGACAGAGTCAGTGTTCTGTAAATTGCTGCCTTCCCCTTTAAGAGCACAACAGCGGAACTCAAGCCAACCATATACTGCAAAATCACCACTTTAGCCAAATGTAAATGCCTTGACAAATCCTAACAAACGTTCTGCACAATTTCATTTATTAACAGTACACTACAGATCAAGCACAAATCTCACTATACACACAGTGCCTAAGCCACAAAAGCCAATCTAGCCATACATAGAAATACAACCATACACCAATAAACAGTATAATAAAAAATCTAACAAACTACTATGAACATGTTGATCTATGAACATACTATGAAGCATAACTTACAGGCTCCTTTTGTTCTTAAGGACTTTGGAGCTTAATCAAAGAATACAATTATGTATTAGTATTTTTGCCACTACACAGTCGAAAACACTGTATCAACAGTATTTGTATAACTCACAAATGAAGTCTTAACATACAAGGAATGTGTTAACTTATAATGTCTTTTATTAACTAAACTATTCTGCTAAGAAATACCACCACAGAGATTTTGTGGTGACAATTACTTGACAAATATATAGCAGAGAGCATTTATAGCTTTTGTGGTTTCGTGTTTATGTGCTTATGAATGTAGCGTGTGTGTGTGTGTGTTTTGGGGGTTGGTTATGTTAGTGTTCTGTGCAAGTGTAAGACAACAAAACAACACTGCCTGTGGACTGGATTTTTTTTTCTTCCTTTTGCTTTCTTCAGAGATGTTGGAATAATAAAGTGCAGCTGGTTGTGTGTACGCATAAAGTATTATGTGCTCATGACAGATTTTCAGCGTGTTTCTTTTAGTGAGGATTAGAAGTGCAACACTGATATCAGCAATTCTGTCCAAATGGCTGATTAAATGTTAACCAAATATTTCTTTAGTTATATAATTATGGGATGAAATAAATGAGTGCAAGTCACAGAATGGCAGTTTGGAAGATAAAAGCCCAAAGGTGAGTGATAAAGCCACAGTGCTTGAAAAAGATCATATACTGTGGGCTAGTGTTTTTGGCACTCCGCTGCTTCATCGCCAAATCAAGAAGGTGTTATCTGCTGTCTGCCCTCAGGAAGAGTGCTTCCTAATCGACAGATGGCGCTGTATGCTTATGCAGCATTAAAGCCTGGTGGGACACTACAAACGTCTCAATACGATATTTTACAGACGGCTACAGAAATAGATTGGCAGACCAAATTGATACAACAGAAATCAAGTAATGTAATGATTTGGCCTATTGAGTATTAATATGGGAAGTTGTAATCAGGAAGGATATTTTGAGTAGCTATTTGAACAAGAAAAAGAGAATAAAGCTGTGTTAGATTTTTTCTTGATTAAAAACGAGGCTGTGAGGGAAATATACGCCGCAGGCTACAGTGTATTTGGAGCTGTTTTAATTTTTCACAACAAATCAGTTTTTTGGTCAACAAGATTTTCGTAGTAGCCTAAATCTATTAGGCTATTGCTTCAGCTCATGTATGACAGCACAACTAAACATTTTGTAAAAAATTAAATATGGCATTTTGTCTTTTTAAAATCTAAATATTAAATGTAGCTTATATGTTCAGTTTTAAAAGTCCCCTTATCATCACTTAAATCTTTTCTCTACACGAAGTGTAAAAATAAACTGCATTATTTTATTTATTCATGTTTTATTCCTTTTTTTTTTAAATACTGTCTGTTTTAAACAGATTTTACTTGCGTAGGCCTGTGATGTAAACACGTGCTTCTTATTTTACGCGACATTTGTTATCGTAACCTAAGCTATTGTCATTAAACATTTTTTTTCTCATTTATATTTTTAAAATAGCTGTATTGGCAACTGGCTACATATAGGCCATCCAGCTCGTTTCCAAACGTATATTTGTCAGGAAAACGCAAAATACGCTTTTCTTCCTTTTTCTTCCTAACTTTCAATGATAAAACCCCGAAAATGTCCCATTGTAAAACAGCAGTCGGTCTTTAAGAATCATTTACACAACGCCATCAGCCTATTCCTGGACGAGAGATGACGAGCTCAGACTGAAAGAAAGGACGAATCTTACAGATGGGCTGTCTATCGAGTTACGCATGATTTGAGTCTGTTTTTTCTCTCTCTCATCCAAACTCCTCCCCACAATAGATGGAGAATGGAGCCAACAGTGCAGGTGTTACACGACCAAAGGAAAATGTACTGTATATGAGTCATATCTCATTTAAAAACAAGAAATTCGATTGAACACATGGATTACAAACGTTAAATTAAATATTTTGATCAAAATCAGTTAGGCTGACAACATAAAAAAATAAGAACCTATAGTGGAAAATAAAATTATACGGGTGAGATTCCTTGGTATTTTTAAAAAACGAATAAATAAATCTGATCAAACAGTACTGTACCATCAATACTGATGGCTAAATATTTTTTTATAATAGTCTACTGAAAACAAATGACTCTATTATTAGTTTAAAACAAGCTTTACTTTAAGTCTTAAAATATTTCAGTGTAACATAATTCCCAAATATAAGAGATTTAAACAAACTAGTGAAGAACTTTTCATTTCTCAACAATAAAAACAGTTAAGAAACAAATCAATTAACAGCGTTAAAATATCCGCGTTTCCTGCAACAATCAAGTAATATAAAAGCAATAAATGTATGTAGATCTTCTATTAACACATTTGTCTTTTCCCCCTCTCATATATGATGTATCTGCTGGAGTTGCACATGTTTTCTAGGGAATGTGTACTCGGAAAATAGTTAGTATGCAAATGAAGAATCACAGCTTTGACAGTGAGTAACCATATGTTCTGCAATTGCATATTAAAAAAAAAAAAGAGGAAAAAAAGGAGAGAGACGGAGATATATCCTGAAAGGATTGTTGCCGTAGTAACTCCGTTTTTCTTCATCCTGGCTGCGTTGGCACAGACAATTTCACCAAAAGGAAAACAAATATAATAGTTTCGCACGTCTGAATTATTTGGTTCTGTCAGACAAAACACGCAAATATTTTCCCCGATTCCGTGTTGAGCAGCAAACATGAATCCAGACGGTGCAAAAAAAATTTGCCGAATAAATGACTTTTCAGTTCACGAGTCAAACAGTTAGGCTGCTTCATCTCTTTGTGTGATATTAATTTCAAACGATAAAGCATACTTTCAAAAGTCTAAATATAAAAAGCAGCCATTCTGTTATAATCTGTTAAACAGTATTTACTAGACTTTTTGTTGTAAATGGACTTATTTTAACGGCCATGTTTTAGTTATCTATGACTGTATTATCCATAATATCTTTTACCTTGAAGCAGAAATGTCTCGCTATACTGGACTGACTTAAGCGACCCATCAAATTAAATGTTGATTATATGAAAACAAGTCAGTGTTGTGCGTGGCAGGTCTCTGCACGCGCGCGACAGCTTCCTCAACCCCAGTCATGATCAAAACAAAGAACATTTAAACAAAGATTAAAACATGTTAGAAAAATATGTTTTGCTTTTATATTGAATTTAATATGACCATACCGGTCTGATAATAAGACGTACCGAAGAACAGCTTAAACTCAATCAAAACGTTGCTATTTTTAATACTAAAATACAATTTACGCAAGCAAAATTAAGAATAAAATGTACATGGTGTAAAATAAAATACAGAGGACCATGCTCAAAACAATACAATATTTAACTAATGTTATGCTTGTTTTTTTTCCCTCATTTACATACAAGGAATGTTTCTGAGAATGTACAAATATTTAAAATATGTACATATATTTTAATAAATATGACGGTAAAATGACTTCAAGACATTTTAAAGGTGTCTCATCAACAATGATTACAGTGTTAAGGTAGAACGCTAGGGGACGCCAAAATAGAAACTGATACAGATCAGATATTGACAAACGAGTGTAAATACATAAAGAACGGGTATATTCAAGTAAATGTGTAAACAAATAAATTTGACAAGAATAGAAAAAAAAAAAAAACGGTTCAATAAAAGCATGTTCTACATATTAATAATAAAAGCATAATAATTATACATGTAATCAATCATCCGTATATATTTTTGCAAACTGCAAACATGTATTTATTCTTTAAGGCTATAGAATTCATTTTTTGTGTTCATCAGTGTAACTTGTCACAGTCATTTAAGGTTTTTATGTGTTATCTTTTCGGTTTCAAACTGATTTGAACACAGTCTCCAGACCAATTCGTAGGAGGTCCCAAATTCGTGCGTATTCGTATGACCTCACTCGTACGATTTTGTACGATTAGTCTACTACTTCGTAAAGGGTTTAGGGGCGGGGTTAGGTCATTCGTACAAATTCATACGAATTGGCAACTCGTAAAATACGTACGATTTGTATGAATTAGCCACCTCGTAAAATATGTAGGAATTGCCGTGAGATAAGGTTGGATTTTCTTCATTAAAAACTGAATCCAAAGTGTTTAAAAAAAGTGCAATAAACTCATCATCGCAGGTTGTCACTTTGACACCACTTTAATTTGTACTAAAATGTAAAGTAGCAATTAAACATAAGATTTTTTTCTTTTTTTTTAGTTTTTTTTATAGGGTATGACCATATTGCACAAACTCTTTTGTGCCTAATTATCAAACAGAGCAGGGTATTTGAGTTATTTAGATGAATCCTGAGAAACAAGTTTGACAAAACTTTCATCTGACAGCAAACTTTCATGGCCTGCTTGTTACTTCACAGTGAGCTCAAGCCCGAAAACTTATATTTTTACTTAAAATATATCCTCCTGCTCTGAATTTCTTCATTGGGAACTTGTTCAGCTGATAAATTAGACTAGCTAAATATTATGATAACCTTTTCCATCCTAATTTGTAGAGCAGCCTGCACACATGCTAGGATCAACATCAATTACAGTGCAACATTTCAAGTGCATGGCTCAGAGAAATGTCAGGGAGTCACTGAAGGGGAACGCGGGGCCGATATTCATTTCACACACAAACCCCAACTCTTAATTCCTTCATCACCCCTTACTATTTACAGTGGCTGAAATACTGTACGATAAACGTCTGGTCCACCTATTCAGATCTCCAACGCACAGCAAAAATTTAATGTAATCCCTTCTTCTGCTTTTATGTTTATGTTTATCAGTTCAGAGTTGTTTGGGCAACAGCGCGGCTAAGAGGCTCATGCAAATTTCTGCACAGATCGGTCATCCGGCTGTGTAAACTGTTTTCTCTAGTGAAGCAAGGAAACAAAAATAGCCCTGTTATTCCGCCACACCCAACATGTTGCTAAATGAGGTTATTCTGGGTTGACAGAGCCCACTGCCTGGACCACTGAGAAGTCCCTCTGTGGTGGGAATTCAATAGCTGGCACTGGCGCACATACTCCAGCCTTGCACGCAATGGGCTCATAGAGGAAGTGGAGTGATGGTCGGGTCCATTTCCGCCCACTGAAACCCATCCCCCAAATAAATTACCACCCCTCCGTTCTAACGCTGGCGAATGCTGTCAGATAGGGCACGCTCTGCTGGGATTGGGCAGAATGGATGCACAGGGATTCTCTGCGTGTTTGCGTGCTATGTGGTGGAGATTAGTGGGATTACAGACTTGGCAGAGGGTGGTGGTGGGAGATTAAAGGCCTTCCTCTGCACAGCAGGGCAATTTTAGTGCGGCTTCAGCAGGCGATGCTGGACAGTCTTAACAGCAACATGAAATAAATGTGGTGTGCAGATGATTGCTCTGCTCCTGTAGAACTGACTGTAGAGAAACCTCAAGCCAGGCTTGCTTTTGGCATTAAACAAAAAGCAGATTAGAAGTTATATCAGCCTACGTGTCAATGTAGGTCATGCACTGATGATTACAATGTGTGTTCTTTTCCTGTAAGTTCATTCACTTTAAACCCACCCCTAACAATGCAATCCTGCAGCTGAGCACTTTTAAAGAGAACTTTAAATGCATTCCTTTACTTAAACATTTGCACCTGACCCCTTTCCTTATTAGCGACAAGCTTCTTAGGCTAAAGCATGCAATTATGTAATGTTGTCAGGTTTTAGAGTTAGGAGGAAGTATGGCACCAGCAGACGCACATGACTTTAATGTTATCAATCATATATATCATGTATTTTATGCCAAATCCTGAACAATGAAACTAAAGAACCTAACATGGCTTTCAACAGTTTTTGATTCTTAATAAATGTAGAGTAAAAGCTCATTTTAAAAACTTTAAATACTCTTTCTAATATGCTCAGTTTTTTAACTAAATATATATTATATGTGTATTGTATTATATTACTGTGTCTGCAAAATTATTATCAATAAAATAAACTGATGTTTTAAAAATGCAAAGGGCTATAAATGAGAAAAAAAATTTACAATATAATAAACGCACTTTGAAATCGTAGGTTGAAAAATATGGACATATTTCCTACAAAGTTTGGAAATATTACACGCTCTAAAAAGTTTTGCATCAACAACAGACTTTTCATGGTTTATGATAGAATTTACTGTCACCAACTATGTAAAGAAAATCTTTAAATGGAAACTTTGTTTATACCCTGTGCCACTTAATATGCTCAGTTTGTAAGCCAATTACATTTAATGTAGGTGAAAATAGGCTTTATACAATAATAAAGAAAAATCAACTAAATTGCAGAAACTTGTATTTTGACACTAATTATTACACTAAAATTCAGCAGTTGGGTGATTTTCATTTAAACAATGTAAACTAAATTTGCAAATAAAAAAGAAGGCACAAGGCAACAGAAAATCATTAATATCAAAATATGAAATAATGACTTCTGGGAGAACTGAAGCATCTCCAGCAAGGCCAGCAACTATGTATGTAAAAACTCTCTAGTTGGTTTGCACACACTCACAAAAAAGCTAAAAGGCACAATGATTAAATACTCGGTTTATTAAGCAAACTAACCAAGGCAACTCTTCCTGTTTTTATGCATCTGAAATAAAAGCAGATGGGTTAAGATGAGTGAATATTTTTCATAAATGAAATTGTGATGATGTGACAGATGCTCCCGTTTTGAAAGAATTAATCTATTATTTTTTGCAAGTATCATATGACACTACACCATTTGCCGTTTCACTAGTTGCTAGCATATGTACAGTTTTTTTTAGCGATGACTGACAGCTCGTCTTTTTTTCTTTCTTCTGTCAGTTTTATCAACGGTTTAAAAGTTCTAAAACCTCTATTTGATAATTCGACACATAAAGGAGTTGGTTTTTTGAGGCAGTATTTCGTTCCCTTTCTACAATCTGTACAATTTTCTCTCAGTGCCCTATTGTTTTGTCATTCACTGTCCACAGTTAAAATAACGCACCTGACAAGCAATCCAACCGCTCGGACCAAATTAGACATAATTTCTCACTGAGGCAAAAAAGCCTGTCTTTCTAGGCTCGAAATGTCCTCTTCATTTGAAGTTTCCGATTATTTGGTCAGTGTGTTTTTAATCCTATGACCCATAACTAAAGTGTTTCCACACCTATAAAGCACAAAACTCTTTGCTTGACACTGCTTTTATATAAAAAACGTCTATAGAAGGAAAACATTGTGTGTGTATATATATATATATATATATATACATATACATATATATAACAGCTTTCAATCTAAAATGCTTTCTGCATTAACCTTCTGTCATTGTAAACAAACAAAGCTCTTTTATTTATGACTTTCCACACAATCAGAATGTTGTGGCGGCATTTAAGCAGTAAACAGCTATCAAATCTGCCTCCTAATACTTTAAGTGCAAATATATACAACACATAAGACTCGTTTTGTTCCTGCGACAAACAACATGACTGCACTCAGTTTCATGTAGCGTATCTTCTCAAAAGAACTTAGAGGTCGTAATGAAGGGTTGTGCAGTGGTTGATTTGAAAAATTAGTAATTGTGCAAGCATCTCTCCAGCCACTGGCTGTTTTAATGAGTAAATATTAACAGTAATGGCATGCAATTTCCCGTGGTGGTGCTCACCTTGCTCTTGGTTATTCACTCTAGTGACACTGGCTTTGTTTAGCTGAGGCTGTGCCTTACATCACCTTGGTAACCATAATCATAAAAGCCCCCCTAAGTGCGAAGGAGAAAATTAGAGTCCAAGCTTTAATAAGGGGTCTTATAAACCAATGTTCTAAGGGATAAAATGAGAGGACATTTTTTTCCTCTCTCTCTCTGCAGATATGAACATCATTTCAATGCTATTGCGAGAAATTCAATATCTGTCCATTAGTGAGATCCAAGGATAGCTCAAATTTGATAGGAGAAGAAAATAATGAAGTCTGTTGATTGTTTTCTCTCCCTCACGCTCGCTCTCTGGTTTTAGCCTTTGCAATATGCAATATACTCTACTTCTCTTGTAAACAGCTTTATACCAAATTTTAATTCAAAAGAAGATGATTTCCTTTATCAATAAACCTGCAGAGAAGAAGAGAGTAATCTGCTGGTGGTGGAGGATAACGGTGATCACCGTCATATTCGATAAGGTGAGATTTTTCTTTTTTTGCGTTGGTCCTCTTAATATGCTCTAGTGGAGATCTATCCGCCAACGCACCTGCTAAATTTTAGTGCAAAATGGCATTGACTCTATTATGTATTTAAAGGTGTTTTAAGGATTTTTCCCTTCATGAGCCACCTCTGTAATGCCAAATGAGTGTCTTGTTTTGATATTTTCCAAAGGTCAACAGCCTACAGATTCTGAGCCGTGCAATGACAGCAAAGGTTAATTGAAATGAAGAAATTATTTTTGGTTACTAAATACCATTGCTGTCAGCGCCCATACATTCTTACTTTAATTGTCTTTCCAACTAGTCTCCAGCTGATGAGGCTCTCATTTGGTGGTGCAGGTGTATGTCCACGTGTGCAGAGGTCCTCTGAAAAACATCACTGTCACCCATGTGATGCATTCACGAACTTTATCCTCTCTGTGGCATTAAGAACGAGCGACACAGTGTGAGGTCAACTGCTCGCCAAGAAGGGAGAGAGAGGAGCGAAAGGAGGGAGAGGAGAGCAAAGTTTACCTTCCACTTCAGTGCCTCTGTAAAGAGCTGAAGATGAAAGGTGCTATTTGGTTAGTGGGACAAACTGAACTCTGATTCTACAATGAATAGAGCTCTTCATAGCCCAGCATACAGCTCTACACTCGTCTTAATGGGACAATTGTATTTCGTCCGTCACATAAAAACGACAAGTATGAGATACAACTTGCACAGAATAAATAGATTTAACTATAAACCATGTAAGGTAAAGTTCAAATAATGGTAAGCCGAGGAATTCAGATCTGTCTGTCTAGATGTAGGTAAAGCGCTAAATCTAGTGACACTAAAGTAACTATAATTGGATTCTTTTATGCCCAGTATCAGTAACAGTACTAAAGTGCCGTTTTAAAAGTAGTTCACCTCAAAAATGAACATTTGCGGAAAACTGACTTATCCTCAGGCCATCCAAAATTTAGATTCATATCTATCATCATTTATCATCAGAACAGATCTGAATAATAATGATAATAATAATTTAAAAAAATATGTTTTAACTTGAAAACTTCCGCTTCCAGATAAAATATAAATCTTATATATTGCTTTCTCCAGTGAAAAAAAACCTCTCGTCTGAATCAGATAAGAAATATTCACAGATCAAACACTGTTTACGGGTGAAAACAGTTCCAATTTGTCTAAACAAATATATCTGTCTATGTTAGAGGAAATCATAATATGACATTGTTTAGTTTAATTATTGATTATGGACTCATATTTTGGCCAGAAGTGATTGGTTTAGAGTTAATATGTCTAACTGATGGCTTTGTTTCTTTCAAATGCAGGTTTTCACAACACAAATTTGAGAAGGGAGCACCAGTGAACAGGTGCTTTCATTTTGACGGCACCTATTCACTGCAAAGGATACTGTGTTGAGAAAGTGAAGTGTTAAACTCATCTACATCTTGGATGGCATAAGCAAATAAGCTAACTTTTTTTAAATGAACGAGTCAAATGTTGATTTAATGCCCAAAATGAAGTTATAATCAAACCCACGCTCCTAAATGGTTTTCAGTTCGTTCTGACAGTTCAAGTAATGAACATTTATGAAAATTACTCATTGATTTGACTCCATATACTATATTTCTGACTTTGCTGTGTACATTTTTCTTTTTTGACGCATTTAGTGTAAATCTATCTGATTAGTGTCGCTCTGTCTATGCAAGTGTATATAGAGTTTTTCTTTCTATTTACATTAAACATTTTTTTTCACCACGCATCACAAATATCCTTCCTGACATCTATCTTAGCAAAAAGTCTCTAATTAGAAAGTTACATGAAGTGAGCCACTGTGTTTCCAGCTTTAAGCACTGTCACATGGCTCAAAAATAGCTGCTGTTTGCTCAGTGTGACTGGGGGGATTTTACCTGTATTTCAGCATATCAAACACCTTCTCAAACCACTGCTTTGACAAGTTCCTTGGCTGTCGCCCTGGCTGAAGTGACCGTGGCAGTAGCTGGTATACAAACAGGATTCTTCGGTTAGTAAATATTTGTCTCACTGCACATTTAAATTCGAACCTGGGCTTCTAGAAGACTTCGCAAAAAAACGTTTTTTTTTGTAGGTAAGAATACAATTTGCTGCTAGGATAATAAGAATATGTGAACAGACGCTTAACTGTATGACATGCCAACACAGTCTCATGACCAATTCGTACATATCATACAAGGTGTATGATTTTGTACAGTTTGAAAACCACATGATAGATAGGTGGGGTTAGGTGTAGGTCATTCATACAAATTCATACGAATTGGCAACTAGTAAAATACGTATGAATTTGTACGAGTGAGGTCTTATGAATTTGTACAAATTAGCCACCTTTTAAAATATGTATAAATTGCTGTAAGACTAAGCTGGACATGCTTGCGTAGTCTACAGGCATCTCTATATGTCCTTACCTCGGTCTGCAACACCTTAAACCTGAAGCAAATCCTATCTGACAATTCATAAAATATCTGGCATCAAACAACATGTGACATGTCATGCATTTACTGCCTGTTTACAAATATACCAATGGCTAAGGTTGACTTGCTCAGTGTTGTTTACACCAGAGATCCAACAGTATTAATCTCTGCTCACTGAAAGGAATCTGAACAGACAGCTTGCATGGAAGAAAGCATAAACAAACCTACAGTGGCCTCATGCTTTTACAATAAGTCCTCAGGACAAGAGCTGTCAGACACTATCTGCTGACCCAGTCCTCGTCTTAGAAATGTCCTAACATTCTTTAAGATATGTGCCACAATCACTAGACTTTTGTATGTTTTCTGGCCCAAAACAGAGTTGTGTTAAAGGGTTTTTTTTGGAGCAATTACTCCAATCTACAGTGTCCCATGATTTACCAGAAATCATTTTAATATGTTGATTTGTTGCTTAAGAAACATTTTTTATTATCCATGTTGGAAACAGTTGTGCTGCTTAATATTTGTGTGTAAACCATTTTTTCAATAGTTTTTGAAGAAAAGTCAAAATATAAAAATGTAATTTAAATCTTTTGTAACATAGCTGTCACTTTTAATCAGTGCAGCATATTAATTTCTTTACAAAAAAAATGAAAGAACTCAACAATTTAACTCAAATAATTTGCTATACTTTTTAAATGACCGTAAAAAAAAAAAACTTTGTGCACCCCGGTAGCGCTTTAGTTGCTTTTCCTCAATTTTAACAGCACAAAAGAAACAAACAGCATGAAATTTTCAGGACTCTCATAAACTGTGTAGACATTTGAAATGATTGCGACTGGTTAACTGCCATTTTCAATATTTCACTGTCTCTTTGTCTTTGGGGTTTTAGCCAATCAGGAACAATCATAGCTCATCAATGTAGTGCTTCAGAGAGACTGACCAGTGATTACACTCTTACAAGACAAGTGTGTGTGCATGTGTGTGTAAGATGTGATGCTTGTGTGTCTGTGAGAGGTTGGGGTCCACATGGGGGCTCAACTAACTTTTTAAAAATTATTGTCAACCATTAGTTTTTTTCATTATTTCTGAAATGTCTGTATCATTTCATAATCAAAATTTATATTCTGGATATGTGCATAATAAATATGAATTAAACATTCTATGCTATTTTCTCAATATACTGATATTTTGAGCATGATGTACATTTGGTGCACCCTTTTTTTTACTGTAGGCAGCAACTACTCATTCTTGTGAATGGCTTGGACTAAAGCTAACCACAGTTCAAGCATAAAATCAGTCCTCCCCTCTTAGCACCTTAGCTAAAATAAACCGTCCTTGGAGAATAGCTCAAACACATGCACAGTCACTAAAGAACACAATTAGGTGTGTCCAAGCAACAGTAACAAGCCAGAAAGGTTTATTTTGAAAGTGAAGGCTACTTATTCCTTCTTAGCTCCATTTTGACATATGAATATTGTTTCTACTAATATGTTCGGTGAAAAGCATAGCTGAAACCAATATTAACATGTATGTTATCTCCACCTATCATGGGGGTTGTGTTCCAATTTCAATTAAACTTTACATTTAATTTAAACAGTTAAAATTTGAAAATACTTACAATTAAAATAAATCTTAAAAAGAAATGAATGTAACTTTAAAGGTTGGTTTGACACATCCAGAAAAAAAACTTTTACATCCTTGAAGTTGAAAGGCAATAGATAGATAGATATAAACATGGACAACACTGAGCTGTCAAAATGACACTTGACGTTTCTCTTTTAAACATTCGCCTACTACTACGGCCTTTTAAAGTTATTTGTGTTTGTGTTCCACACCTTTCTGCGACTGCATTTTGGAACAAACAGGTATTTACGGTTCATATTAACCCAACGTGCACCACAGTGTTTGTACCCTGGGAAAGGCCCATCTCCCCGAGGGCTTGCTGTGCCAATCTGGTGGTGTTGTTCCTAACCCTGGGAATCCTTGTCCACATTGTGCACACAGTGAGAAAGGTAATCCGGACGGATGGTCTCCATGAATCACCGGCACATTAAGAGTTTCAGCCCTCTCATTATCCTGCACCACATTTCCCCCAGGGGGCCGGTACTGTGCCTGAGCCTCACCACATACAGCCGCTCATTACCAATCTGCCAACCAAGGCCCGGCTCGGCCAGAGTCCCTGGTCTTGCACAGGTAAGGGGCCTGGTTCCTTTCTCCACCTCCATACAACATCCACAGACTCAAGGGTGAACAGAAACAGCATGCTTTTCAAAGGCGCTGCAGGTGTCACCATCCCAGAATCCACCAGCAGAACCCCTCCCCTCACATTTGCTGTCAAGAAACACAGAGGCTGATGGGAGAGCCTGAAATAATGGTGCGGTAAGTGTTTGACTCTCTCGCACGTATTCCCTCATGAGAATTTATATTCCCACAATTTTGAGATACTGATATTGGTGGGAGAGTTTGGGTTAAACGGCACTCTACCAATTAGGCTTTTTTTTCCCAAGGATGTTTCCCAAGGCAAGGATGACTGTCATAGCATAGCCAAATGTAATGTCTTTTATAAAAGCCTCTTCCTGTAAAAATTAAGCATATTTGCTTTTTAATTTGTGCCTAACATTCCAAAGTGTTTTTTTCTGTGATTGTATTCAAATGTAGTGACAAAGTTAGAAACCATCCTCAACTGTAATTAAGGAGCATAGAGTAAACATTTTATTTATTTATTTATTTTAGGATTAAGCAAACAGTTCACTGGGTAATTTTGCTAAAATCGGTGGCAGATGGCAGGAGGGCTGCAAGACCTGCTTACTTTTGCTTTTAATTAGCTTTATTTGGAATGTACACTTTTCTCTTATTGCAGGCTAAAGGCAAAAATACAGATGTGTCTTATCAAACTATTCTGCCATTTTTATATAAAGTAGATGTACATTCACAAGTCGAGGAAGCTGGCAATAACAATTACGTGTGATTACTTTATAAACACTTCTAGTTATAGTGTGTATCGTGATAAACAATGCAGAAACAGAATATCAAGAACCAGATTAGGTGATCAGTCCACACCCCAAGTCCCAAATAAACAGTGGATCTGGTACAATTGAAAAACATCTAAAGCAAAGACTTCAATTCAGCCTTCATTTGTAAAAACAGTACTTATAGGTTTTATATTCCCTTAAGATTCAGCAGAGATGCATTTGAGATGCTTGGGAGTCATGTTTGTTTCCAAACACATGGCATTGTTCGGGTGAAACTCGATATCAGCGTGCCAGCTGAGTAAATGCGTGGGTTTTGCAGCTGCCGCTAATCCAATGTCTTCTGTTCCAAAGCCGAGTTTACCTGCACGGTCACTACTCATTGTCTTCAGCAGCCTCTACCCATACTTTGTCACTTCACCTGACACGAAGGCATGCTTGACTTTCCCAGGCCCCTACTGATCCAATCCAACACTCCCCTGAGTGCATTTTATAAAGTTCATTAAAGCTCCTTCACTTATGCCTGCTGCACACTGGACAGAAAACAGCAAAAGATAAATTAAAGATAAATTTAAGATAAATTAAATATTCAGGACAAAAGCTAGAGGAATATGTCTTAAAAACGGTGTGTGTGTTTATATAATATATATATATATATATATATATATACACACATACAGTATAACTTTTTTCAATGTAAAAAATATTATATCAATATTTTCTAAATCAAATCATTAGCATAATTTCTTGGATTTTGTGACACTGAAAAAGGAAGAAATTCTGCTTTGCCATCAGAGGAATAAAGCACCTATTTAAAAAAAAATCTAGCAAAACAGAAAATATTTTACATTTATTTAATATTTGACAATATATTTTTTTTATATGTTTAAATAAAATAAATGCAGCCTTGGTGTGCATATTTTTATAACATACAAAAATCGTAATCATTCCAAACTTTTAGATTATACATGCATTACATGCATTTCTACAGAAGACAACAACAACAAAAAAAACCATGGCATTTGCATCTCTAATGCCATTCTAAATCGTTCTGAATTTCTGGCAAGCACATTACATATGGATTGAGGATATTGCTCACATCAGTCAAACCTCTCTAAAAGAAGGATAACTCAGAGTTAGCTCATGACAATCACTCATCAGGTTATTATCCCATTAATTTCCGTGAATAAGCCATCTGATGAAGAAGTCATGCTACTGTTAAACACTCACTTCTCAGGGTCTAGTGGTCTCGGGGGATCTGACCTCCACAGAGTGGACTGTTGATGTGTTTGAGCCAGCTGCTTACATGTTACATGAATTTTACACTTTCTTAAGCTTATATTGCTTGTTATATAAGTAATTTGGATGTTGTAGAATTAATAAACAGCTTTATAAATCCAATTAATCCAACCGTGAAATTTTATAGAGAATGTGCCTGTATGTTACCTTTAATATGTACAATTAAGCAAGATGCATGAAATTTCTCTTTCTAATTTTAAAACAGAAAATTCTTTCTACCTTGTTATATTTCATGCTATCTTTAAAATCTGTTAAATATGCTAATTTTAACATGAAATACTGCATATGGCATGCTTTCCCCTCCCATCCAATTACTATGAGAGAAAAGCACAGAGTGGCAAGAGTTAATTCTGTCAAATAGCATCACGTTTGCAGCGATAAACATAGATTGGGGCAAAACAAGTATCCTAATGCCATGACTGACAGATGGCTGTCAAATCAGATGAGAGTGATAAGTGCCTTGCCGTTTTGAAAAAACAACTTCCTCTTCGTGACCCTCTGACCCTTGACCTATAACCTGACTCTTGTTTTGTTTTCTTAGCTCACAGAGGGGATTCTCCACAGGTGCAGGACCAAGAAGTCACAGAGTGTGTAGCAAGTGACCACCAAATGATGCCCCTCCCAGACAAGCAGAGAGCAACAGGGATCTGACCCATGGGCTTTGTCCCTGCTCTGTGTCATTGTGAGAAACAAAGATGATGATATTGAATGACTACAAGGAGGAAACCGCATATTTCGAGCCCAAGCAAACAAGCATCACACCGAAGCCAAAAGGTGAAAGTGTAAGAACCTATTTAAAGAAATAAACAAACACCATTCTACTGCGATTCAGCGTCTGAGATAATTACTTCACAAACTTGCAGAATGATTTCATTTCAAACGTTAGCTTCTCAGTTAATGCGCTTTTAATTGTACCTCACTCATTACTCTCTTGCATTATCTGTGCATCCTTTATACTAATTCATATACATTTGATCAAGCATGTGTTTCTATACAGTCAAGTCGAGGCATTTAGACACATTGTGTCAGATTCCTCATGTCAAAACTGTCAACGCTTAGCTAATATGCGTCCCTACGTATATTAAATGGCTCTATTTTATACTATAACATGTATCTGAAAATAATTTTCAAGCAAAAATAAGTGTTATTCTAAAGTCCCTTCCTGTGGCTAGACAGCTCCACAAACATAAATGCAACATACATACAGCAAAATCACCACTAAAAGGTAGCTTGGCAACTTGGAGGTCGATAGCTTAGTAATAGTGCAGCTCTTTGTTCTGACAAGTCAGTAATTAATCTCAGGGTTGGGTGATTTCTTTACAACTTTGGATTGGTAACACATGCGTGATGCCAAATTGAATGATTGGATTTATTTAAAAGCAGTTGTCGGTCGAGTTTGGCCAGATCGGTAGGTGGGTTTTGGGAAAACTTGGTTTCATACATTATTTGTCAGTGCACAATCAAGGCGTCGCTTACCTGCTTGAGTGGTGATTTCAAAGGCTCCGTCCCCCTTCGGTGAGACAAATGAACGAGTGCATGTTAAAACAGGCATGTTCCGAGCCATTTAAGAAGTGTGAGCCACACTTCAACCATATCAAAGCAAATAACAACAATTATTTCTCTCTTTCAAACCCTGGCGATTATTTGTACTTATAGAGGTGTAATGAATAATAGCAGTTTACTAGAAGAGGGGAGGGCTCTTTCTCCCACCGGAGAGAGGAAGAATGAATTAATAGGCATCACACCACTCAGCACAGTGCGTGGTAGAGGAACAGCATGATTACAGTATGCTATCAAGAAAATTAGTTGTTTCATTTGAGTATATCCCCAGCATGCCGAAGCAACATAACAACTTGCTTTTGTTTACAGAATGCTTAATTATGTAAAGACAAGCTCAAGATTCCAAACACCTGCTACCACCAAATCACATATTCAATTATTGTGCTTGCTTAAGATCATCCAAATATTTTGTCCACTTACCAAGAGCAAAAACAGTACTAAAGTGATTATGGCTGTGGAGTCAGATTTCTGCTCTGAAGCAGCAGGGCTAGGGAATAGCGTGGCAGCAAACCTTTGTGAAATTGACTCGCGTGTATCTCTAGAGGTCGTCTAGCGGGGTCGAAGGTCGCAACCTGTGGTCATTATTCACCCATAAAGTACTTTGATGAGTAATGCGACACTTTGTCGACAAGGTTTTCAGATAATTGTCCCAACAAAATACAGTGATTGAGTTACTCCCGGAAGGCACGACATTATGACAGAGACATGTTTTTATCATCTGAATTTTAATTTTGCTTGTGTCCGTTTCACTGCAGTGCAGCAATGCATTTATGGGTAACTGAGGGAGCCGACGTGTACAAGTAGTCGTAAAGAGTGATAAAAAAAAAAGAAAAAGGAAATAGCTTTGACTTTTTGTTTATATTGAGGGATTTGAAGAATGTGGCTAATTATAAAAATAAATGTGGAGGTTTTTAGATAATTGTCCCAGCTAAATATTGTGATTGACATGACTTTTTTATTTTTTTATTTTTTATTTTTTAATCATCTGTATTTAATTGCTTAATTTTGCATGTGCATCGATTTGACAGCATGCATGCAATGTTTTTATGGGCTACTGAAGAGTTCATATGCATGAGTAGTCATCAAGAGTGATAAAAAGAAACAGCATGACATTTCTTGATAGTGACAAATTAAAAATCTGGATATTTATGAGCACATGCACAAATAAAACGTTAAAAATTGTGACTTATTATTATATACGTAATTCTTTGGTCGTTTTTTCTAGCTACTACACCAATTATAAAAATGGAGTGTAGAATCTGCCAGTTGAATGGTTGAGATAAGCAGCCTTTATCTTTTGAAACAAACACCTTCCTAACTTTCAACCAGAGCTCCATTTAGCATATTGTGTTATTGCACGGCATTAATTTTGCTGACTTCATATAGAGTCTGTACTCAGGGGTCTGGCAGAGGCCAGGTCTTTCACTGCGCTATTGTGTTGAGATGGAGGGCACCATCGAGAGATCTGCCAAGGTTGCCTTGTGTGCTTTTTTGACTGACAGGAGGCCTGCGGAAATGGGGTGAGATTGGGGGAAAGGCATTGCAATGGGAACTACACTCAAGATTTGAATTGCCTTCTCCACTCCAATCAGCTTGGTGCAAGTTAAATGAAGTGCCTTTGCCGCTCCCCCTCCATCCCTCTCACTCCCCATCTGCAGAAAGAGCCCATGCAGGAGGCTGACAGCGCTACAATCAGTTTGCCATTCACCGCTGCCCCTATTTTAACTTGTATGTGTGGAAATGGCATTGATTGTTAACTCCGACCTTAGCAATTAGAGCCAAGAGAAATATTTGAAGAGTTTGGAACAGAGCCTCATGAGTGTTTTAAAGACAGATCAGTTAAGCGTTAAGGGAAGGGAAACACCGTGTTTGTTTTTGCCCATCTACCAGCATTGTTTCCGTCGAGTTTGGTGGCGAAAACCAGGGGGCGTCTCCGAGGTGACGAAACGCACATCTCGCTCGCGTCAGCGGGGGGATCGCGCGGGAGCCCGGGCGACGGAGTCTGCTATTAAAAGATGTACAAGGAAAATGTACTATTTAAACAAATACTTCCCCTCGATTGCACACACAAACACATGCAAATGCATTGACGCTCACAATGGATAACTCGGGCTCAGTGTAGGAACAGGAGGTGATGACTGAAGTATTTGTTTAAATGAATCGGCGCTATGAAAAAACAGATGCAGCAATTAGGAGCCCCATTGCTGCACACCGGAGACATGACAAGAGTGCATGACAGTGGCTTTCACCCTCACTCCCCCTTGTCTTCAACATGAGTCCTCTAACAATCCCTGTCAGGAACACTCTTTGAGAAGTGCTTGCACCAGACAATGGCTCTTCACCCTTATTTTGTGCTCTAAGTAGTGCTGCAGAATGCTGGAAGGAGCTGAAAACAGGCAGTAATGTGAGAAAGACGGGCAGCCATTGTGGGAAGTGTGAAAACCAGAAGGACCCTTTTCAGAGGCTCGCCTGAAAGTGCTATGAAGACCTTTAGTCCTTTGCTCTCCCTGAATCCCCAATTAGACAAACATTAACATCAATTAAGCCTTTATAGGACACAGGTTCCATATAATTACCTTAATGGGTTGACGCTTTCTTTAGCAGCAATTTCTTAAACAAACTTGAGCCTTTGTGTGACGGGCTAAGAAAATTTTCAGCAGGGAGTATTTGCTTTTGTCAGGCTTTCTAAAGAGACAGACGAATTGTTCTATTTAACAACAAACACCTTCAGAGAGGAGCCTCAAGCAGGCCCAGTTCCCACCACATCTGACTCGACCGTTCCAAGCTGATTATCCAGCGGAGACAAAAAAATCTGACCAGCCGGGAGAGCGAGAACACATGCGGTGAGGGGCAGCACACAAAAGGGCCCAATGAGCCCAGCCCAGCTATGTGAGCAGAGCACCAGAGAAAGAGCCCCTCCACTTGAATTAGCTCTCTATTTAATATCCCAAAGAGCCAGATCCGTTCCCTGTCTGAGAAACAAAGGGGGACGAATTAGAAAAACAGGATCTCTCTTCATAAAACAAGGCAAATTCGCGCTGGCGAATCGCAAAGGAGGCGCAGTTAATTAAACGCAAACCCCGTTTTGTTCTTCCCCTTCCTGTCCTGCTGCCCATTATCTTCTGTAATCTGTAACGAGGTAGGTTGCGGTGAAGAGAGAGAGAGACAGAGAGAGAGAGAGAGAGAAAAAAAAGTGTCACGGCATCAATCATAGTTATGTGCTTCAATAGAACTTACAAGCCACAAACACATTTATTGAATTATAAATATGGTCAAGAAAAGAATACACCCCAATATATTTAGTATAACCAGAAGTAGCCAAAGAAAAACCCGCTCTGACAAGGGTGCTTGAATTGAGAATTTTGGAACAAATTGCTCACGAATCAGTAGCACAAACAACACTTTAATCACGGATATTTTTATTCTACTGGCACTGTGTGTCCCTAAAGTGTGATGATTTTATATTCAGCCACATAATAGCTTGTGCTGCAGTTCTTTACATTCACTTTTGAATGCGGTTTGATATACTGACTGAAAGTTTTCACGCATTAAAATACCCACTTTTGTGACCATTATCAGTCATAAGAAATATTATACTTTTATTTCACACAAACAGGTGTGGGTACATGGTCAAGCACTGATGAGAGTGGGCTATATTAGGTGGCAATTGGCCTCTAGAGGGCAATGGTTCCATAGCCCACTCAGTCAGCCCAACACCAGGCATCACATGTGTCTGCCCCTAATGTGACAAGGGCTAAATATGTAAATCGTGCTATTTGGCATCTATAATTGGACATACTCTTCCAAATCCTCCCTAAACATGGAAAGCTGTGTAAACCACCACAACGACATTAGCATATATACATTAAAGCTACATTAGCATATACATATTAGAAGTTAGCAAATCATGTCACCTTCATTGAAAATAAACTGCGAGTCTTTATAATAATTGTGACGTGTGTGAAACCTCGCTAATGGGAAGTGATTCATTATATCACCTCCAGTCTTCAAAAAATCACAGTCCAGAGGGTGGTATTGTTATTTGTCTCACACCTTAACAGTTGATGGAGTTGCAGAATGAAACACAAAACTGCTAGCATGGTGAAAAATGCAAAGCTAGCTTCTTCATAGGTGAAATCTGATTAATGGCATTTAATAACCATTTTTAATAAAGTATGTTTATTTTATTTTATTACTTTTTTTGACATTCATGAATAAATGTTTCCAACTGAGACTCTGTAAACTATTATAAAAAATTAACATGGCAAAATGAAGCCAAATATTCACACTTGGAATGGTTTTGCCATCAGTTTTGTTGAAACCACACATATCAGGCTTTGTCTGTGATACTAGGCTTTGTCTGTTTGTTCTGAGATCTAACACGAGTTTGGACACAATCTGAGGAACATTCAACAGACAATTATGTCTCAATGCAATGCCGTTGCTGTGACTGTGAGAATGTCTTAATTCAAAACAAAAGCTTTCCAGCCAAAATCGTTACGCTGGAAGCCAATAATAAAAAAAAAAAAATATTTTGAAATGTAAAATAAGACAAGAGCTACTGATGTGAAAAACAATAATTGCACAAAATTGTCTTATTAGAGAAAAAAAAGAACTTTGATTTATCACATATTAATCTGCCACTGTTGGTGTATCAAACAATGGTAATTTTAAAACCCTAAATAGCTAAAATATTATATAGTTATACATTCTGTATGGATACATTTGAATCTGCAAATGAATGATGCTTTAAAGAAGTTAAACATTTTGTATATGCTATTTTTACTCTCAGTTAAAACAGATTCTGCTGCTGCACCATAGATTTGTGCAAATACGAGACAAATATGAGTCAGGTTTCAAAAACATTTTTATATTTTAGTTTTTCTCTTTTGTCTTGTTTATTACTTTTACCCAAGGATTTCTATGTGTAAAGTCAAATCATTGATGACACACAGCGATACGGTCTTTGTATTTAAAGCAACAAATGTCACAATAATTGAAACCTGGTTTCCCTTCATGACTGTATGAATCCTTCAACCCATGGCAGTTAATTTCTCTTGGACTAATCAGCTATCGTGGGCTCTTTTTTTTCTTTTTGAGAAATATCATTCACATTCTGTCAAAATCACATAGCAATTAATGTATATTTAGATTACATTAACAACCAGAAAGTGGTAAAGCTCGTGGTACTGGGCTAGGTAAATTGACAGTTCAATTGGAAATCCCAGCATGATCAGTCTAATGACTGACAAAAAAAAGAAAAAAAGAATATTACGACTCTTTGTTGAAGCTCTATGTTTTCTAATAACCTCCAATCAATTGGAAATTGATTGCTTAATAACCATTTATTCAATCGCATAGTAAATAACATTTTTAGAACTGTAAAATAAGGTCCTAATAATTACCCACTGCCATATTCTCTCAACTAATCTGTGTGAATTTATGCCTTAATTCAATATGCCCTTTTGTTCTAACCAGTAAAATGAGGACTAAAATGGATGTGGTTATTAGCTTTGGCTCCTGCTGGAATCATTTATTACTGAAATAATTTTATCTATTCGAATAATCAGCCAGTGAAATAGCTTTATCTAATGGATTTTTCTGGTTACATGGGTTCTTCAGCTTTTGCGCGTGGCACCCTCAACCTCTCCCCCACAGAAAAGAGTCCTGCTTAAGCCCTGAGACTCTAAATCACAGCTTGTCCAATCAAACCTGCACTGTGCAGCCTGCAGTATTATATTTCCAACACCGTTAGTCTAACGAATGAATACACATGCACTTAGATTACAAACACACTTTCATTCACGTTAAAATCTCCCGGACAATATTCATTTGCAGCCCATCTCCTTCCCGGTCGGATACACGGAGTGATAATAGCCGCCACCTTTAAAAGTCATGCTCCAAGGCTTAATCTTTACAAGCAGTAAGTGGCTACATGTCCTACAAATGCGGCGAGGTGATTTTTATCTAGGAGAAGAATGCCACTTGTGTTCAGGTGGTAAAGTAGTTACAGAGACTGGAATTACATGGTGAAACAATCCTGAGCTCTGTGTCTGTGCTTCTCCACTCACCGTGACACAGTGGCAAAGCCTGTCACTGGAGCCATTTAATCAATGCGTTTTAAATACATCCAAATGTTTAATGATTAATGAGTACATCATAGCTATAGTGCATCATTTATCATATATCCAATTTCTGTAAACACATTGTCTAATTTTCTTTTATTTAGTAAAATTTAATTCTTCATTTTTTTTCTTTCTTCTGTGGAACACTAAAGTTGGTGTCAGTGCTGTCGACGGAATATTAAATATTTCAGTAAAATATTTCTAAAGCTGTCTAATTTTTCCAAAAACTAATTAAACGTCGCATGCATTCCTAAAAATCACAAGATATTATTCAGCGTGTGCAGATCATTTCTTTTTCACCCACTTGAGCAAGCGTGCAGATGCCACTATCTAAAATAAATGTTTCAGTGTTCTTCCCATCAAGTGGATGATTGATGTTGCCTCATTTCTGTTGGTGACCGAGTTAATACGCAACATAAATAAAGCTTGAAAACAGCTCCAGTCCGCATTTGCTCAACTAAATAAACACATCAGCACAATCTGTCAAGTCTTCAAATAGTCATCGTGGTCGACTTGCCAAAAAGGGCTGGAAGCGTGGGGCCTTTTTTTTGCCGAGTATCGGGCGTGCTTCTTTAGGAAGTGTTCAAACATGGCACCTCTCTATCTCCATTCACACCCTCTCCTCCTCATCACCTGAACTGTCTGATGCCTGTCAATCTGGAGCCGTGGGAGGATATGAAAGACGGCTTTGAGTTGTGGTGGCGTTGATGGGGAAGGGATGGAGAATAGCACACCAGTGGTGCCAGCAAGAGAAATGGTGCGGATTCTTCATTCCTCCCCATCAGCACCCAGGGCACTGTGAGGCTCTTTTAAAAGAGCAGATTGACTCCCTCTGCCCCCCTCTTGAATGAAACCCCAACCCTGAGCAGATGTCAGAGATGGAAGCCAGAGACGGGCCGCTGAGCCGGCCACGAGGTGTGAGGCTTTGTGACAGGTCCGCTGCTAAAGGACCAGACACAGCAGGGTTTTTAGCACATCCATTGGATATCTGAAGTCCCTCAGAAATGGATGGAAGGGCCATCGAGAGAGGAGGGGGTGGGAGCGGGGGGTGTTTCATTGTGAGAACCCCACCGGCTTCATTTAGCCAATGTTTACAGATGTATCCTGGGCCGCAGGAGAGCAGTTCAGCATCATGTCAAAACTACGATCGGTTTTCAGAATTGGCACTGCTGCGACGAAGGAACAGAGAGGCGCTCTGAGGTTAAGAAAACGATCCATTTCCAAACGGATGAGGGCTAACCCAAAAGACTGATGCTTAATGTGTATAATCCTGCGAATAAACAAACCTCAGCGAGCGTCCCCTTCTGCACAGCAGCCTTGCGCTTCTTCGAGTTCTCCAGCCTTGCCAAAACGTCTCACGTATCCCTAAGAAAATAGAGAATTCGTTCAATTAGTCGCTGTGTTGACCACAACCGAAGCCCTTAATGCGAGCATGTGTGTCTCTCCAGAGCTGGTGGGCGACTTACGAGCAGCAAACATTTCAACATGGCACTCCATTTTACCAACTGATGGCAGGAACAGAATGTCTGTTATCATTTATGCATTCACGGTTGATTCTGTGAATGTAAGGGCTGAGAGCAAACGTTACGCAGTGGCTGTGTGTACTAACCGAGTGGGATACTGATGATCATTTGCTTTGATATCAGAGTTTACTAATCACTCGAGGTGATGGGACTCGGAATTATTTCACTCCATCTGGAGTTCAACAACAGCAGATTTCACATGCTAGTATTACTGTCTTTAAGGAGCAGTATGGATCGTTGTGAATGTGTGCGTGTGTGTTTATGTGTCGCGTTGTGTGTGTTCCTTGTGGAATAACGTACCCCCTGAGGTGCTCTATCTCAGACAATACCTATCCATATCCCTTTTCTGGCGCATGTAGAGGCCCAGATGGTTTAGTATTCACTTCTCTGCCAAGCAGATGGACCTGCAATGTACTTCAATGGTCTCAATTATATATGCACACAACTACCGAGAAGGAAACCAGAAGCAGAGAAGTTTAGGACCATGATTTCTCATATTGGCCACCCACCAAGCTTGGAGACCTCGGTGATGTCAATGTGTTCGAATGTTATGTGTAATTAATAGAAAAATGTACATCCCACAGGTGCTGCTTTTCTTCATTGAAACGACACAAAAAACATTTGCCACAGTAGTTGCCAACAGATACATTTAGTAAATTTCAATAATGAGTTTTTTTTTTTATAACCGAGGAATAAGGCTAGCAACCACAAAAAATAAAGAAGAAAAGAAAGAAAGAAAATCAACAACCCATCTAAGTGTTATTGAGAAAAAAAGAAGGTGAAATTTCCAACCTAATAAAGCTGAAAAGCCGTTAACCAACACAAAAATGCTCTGTGTGGTACTTCACAGCCATTGCACTGCAGCATGTACAACATTTTGGACTCACTCTTGCCTTGTGGACATAATAGAGGGTATCTATGTTGCAGTTATGTTTGGTTCTCAGTATCTTCAAGTGCAAACACTGGCCAAACTGATGTAAACACTTTCTGTTTTAATAGAGACCAGTCAGGCCCAGTCTAATTGGCCTCTGTTGATGGACAAACCCCAAACGGAGAAACCTGAGAGAAATGGAGAGGATTATCTTCACTCTTGATTCAGGCACTGCGACTGCCTAATTCTTGAGGCTATTTTTCACAATCAGAATGACGCATAACACTAATCATATTTTAAATATGTTTAATAGATTTAGCGATTTGAAATACATTTTAAAGGAATGTCATTTTGATAAGGACATGGAGAGACCACGGTGAGAGTTTTTTAACACTAAAATTTTACTTTTTTTTTTTTTTTTTAATTTGTATATTGTGTGCAGTTACTTACTGGTTGTAACATTTCAATACGCTTACTAATAAAACCATGTCATGTTAAAATCAAAGGCATAATTCTCTCCAGCAAGCCAAATAAGTGTTAGCATTGCTACTTATTGTTACACTTGTGTGGACATGTCAGCTCTTGTTTTCTTCATGCATTGAAATTTCACTGTAAAAACCTGTCAAATGAAACTTCAGTATTTTTGGTTAAACAAATTCTCAGATGGGCGTCACTTAGACAACACATAGTTTTCCGCTGAAGCCAGCTGCATTCTACATTGTGCTACCAATAAATACAGTCTATAGAGTTGTCTCAGCTGTCACCTACTTATAGCTACAGCATACAAAAATATATCATTCTTTTCCATGCTAGAGTTCAGCAAATTCCAAAAGCAGCTTTGGTTCTGTCTGCAGTTGCAAACAGTTGACGGGTCAGTGGACTCTCCGCACTAACCTCTTGAAGGCAGACATCACACACTGTGTAATTAGATGACTGTAATTACCACTATGCCATTTCAAATGTCCAGCGTTCCTGCATTATAATCAAAAAGCAACAAACACCCAAAGCCACCTGGAGAGGTCAGTGCACATTTACTAAAAAGGGAAGAACTTCTTAAATGACAAATAAAACGCTGTCTAGACTTTGACTAGTTATTCTTCATATTGCTCAGCATGGTGGCATGCATGGAAACAAAAATATATTGGTTTTATGTCTGCAAGTTTCAGCTAATCAACTTGATGACAAAACAACAATAAATCAACCTCTATATTGTCAAATTCTGTATTAATGAGTCTAGCTACATGGAAAAATATACTATAGTAATTTATAATGTACTACTACAGTGTTTTTGAACTGTGTTATAGTAAATTACTTGAATTAATTAGTTGTGGTAATTCTATAGTTGCTGTTAACAACTAATATAGTAATATAAGCAAACTACTTTACCCAATACTGTACTACGTTTTCTACAACAGGGTATTTTATACTACAATACACTACAGTTTACTATAGTAAAAACTAAAGTATGCCTAAGTATTTATTACTGTTAATCAGTTCACTATAGTTAATACTACAGTAACCTGTAGAATACATTAACAAAATTTAGTAAATACTAGGCTATAATATATACAATATAACACACTTTGTATGGTTCAAAAACACTATAGTAGCCTATTTACTATAAACTATTTTTTCATGTGTGTGGCACCTGTCAAACAAGCCTAAATTATTAGGCTAAAAACTGTAGGCCTAATTTTGTTGATTTATTTGTTTGTTTAGACAGATGATGAAACGAATGAGTAAGCTAAATAATCTCGCGAGGTTTCGTTGTTGTTTTTGTTTTTTTAATCCTTAATTTCTTACGTTACCTGTTAGGCGTCACTATTGCAGTAAGGTGTTTAATAGCCACTTTGTTCAATTCTTAAAATATGCAACCAAATTATTACATCGTGTGCTGTATTTATCTCAGTTAAATAAATATAACAATAAAAACACGCACAGGAAGATGATAAAATAAATGAGTAAATGAACTCCCATGCGTGTGCTATTTTTTATTCGTTGTATATTTTTTATACGTCTGTTTGGTGTAGCTGTTGCAGTAAGCCTAGGCCTAGGCTATTACTATTATTAAAGATGGTAATCGAAATAATAATTATGCTAGGCCTACATGATATGTTGATTATTTAATCGCATTTATCTGAATAAATAAAATACATATTTTATTTATTTACATATTTTTGAAAAACACACACAAAGAAATAATCTCTAAAAAAAAAGTTACTTTCTCCTTTAACCTGTTTGGCGTCGCTGTTGCAGGTCGGCTTCAGAGGCGTTTAGAAAATGGCGTGTCAACTGCCAAACACTTATGTTTGTAAAAATGCGTATCCAAACTATTGTGGTACAATTTCGCTTTTCAACGGAATATCCTCTGGTGTGTGAACAACAAAATCACTTTGTACTTCCAGCTTCATTCGCTCTGAAGGTAGGGAAATTTACTTCCTCGTTAGAGGATTTAGATACGGATCATCGGAAATGATTAAATATTTATTTTTATTTTATTATTATTTTTAAATTAAACAACTATTTAATTTCATTTAACACATTATTTCCAATCGTAATATATTAAAATATGCTTTCCGACAAATGCTAATATGGCCCAGCCTATTGTTTTGCACGTCCACAAAACAAACTTCAAAACGAAGATAATGCCCAACAACTACTACTACCAACAACTTCAAAGTTAGTGCCAACTATGCTTTCCACTGTGTATCCTCCCACAATATCTAATAATATTGCTACATAATTAGAAACCATTGTGTTACATAAATAAATAGATAAAAAAAAAACTAGATATTACAAGTTGGAACATTTTTTTTTTCCAACCGCGAGCATAAGCTTTGAATCCAAAAGCAAGCTGAGCCTCAGACATTCATATGTCTGCATAGCTTTCCTTTACGTCTGCACCCTTTTCACAAGTGCTTTCTGAATGAGCTCCTGTGTCTGATTCCAGCTATGACTTCCTCGTCAAGCGTCTGCTTCAGCACACACATCAGCACCCTGCTGTACCATTGTGGCCTGTATTCTCATTTCCACACTGGGCATTCCATCTACATTTGGGCCATTACAATGGTGGCCCAGCATGTTTTCTCCCCAATTCAGTTTAGCCTCTTCAGACTCTCCCATTCCTGTCCCTACATATTTTCTTTGAAATGACATATCATTTCTAGTTACTTGGAAGTATTTTAAGGAATCATATACCCAGGGATCTGATGTAGGTTTATGAAGAATGCTTCTGGAGATGTCTTAGGTCATTCAGCCAGCATAAATGCAATTTGCAGGATGACTTGAAGCGCTTGAAAAGTTATTTAATACATATCTAAGTTTTACCAACACCTGTGAAGACCATTACACATTACAGACATTTATTGAAATTTGTTTTTTACGGAATAGAGATGTAAATATGATCGCTTAATATCAAAATTTGGTTGTGGAGATGGGTTTGAATGGGGCCTTCAGGTATTCATGGCCTTAGATAGAGTTGCTGCCATGCATGCAGTTCAATGGCAGCCATGGAGTGGGACTCTGTGGGACTTAGCAGCAGGAACAACACACCAGGCCCTCAGATAATGGACTCGCTGAATGTCTACCATCTGGTGTTTGTTTAATACACAGAGAAGGTCAAACGGCCAGCGATCCTTTTCTACTCTCCTGCATTCACTTCTTAGATTGGGGAAATCATTGATTTTACCCCTCTACCGGATGATCTTTGTGTTCTGGAGCTCAGTATGACAATGACAACAACCTTATTGCTTAAAACAGCGCTCTGTAGGACTGAAACAACCTGAATTCAGCTCGGGAAGTGAATGCTCAGTGGTGTGTCTTTGCTCTGATTGAGGCCCCCAGACACAAATTCACCTCGTGTCTTCATGCATTCGGGAAGCCTTGAATTATTGGACTTTCATTTGCTTTGATCTCCCTTGCTTATCCGGGGAGGCTGGCTGCTTAACTGCTCGACGGCTTGAAATTCATCCATTATATTACCCTTGCCAGGCATTCCTTATATTGTTTTATTACGAATCTCTTGGCAAATCTACACACTCGTTGCCTTTCCATGACATCTTATAGGGCCTTGCGGTTTTGAAAGAGTGAATGGAGGCTCATTGCTTCTTTCAGTTTTATTCATGAGGCGCTCGGTTGCATCATGTACCCAAGCGCGTTTGGCGGTGTCCTCATCGGTGGAAGTTACACATGCTAATGATCTCTTAAGTGCTAGACTGGAGAGTAAACCATGACTAACTGCAGAGCTGAGAGAGAACGGGACACGTGCGCAGTCTCATTTGGCAACAAGGCAGGCTTTCCTCTCAAATGTGAGGCAACTAAATACACTTAATTGAGAGTGAGTGGACATAGAGGACAAGGGTGAGGAATACAAGCTGTAACTTGGATTTAGTTGATTACGAAAACAAATTTAAGGACCGTACTCTTTACAGTTGTTAATGAGAGATTTAATTTCATGCTAATGAGCTGGAAATATATTGTTACAACAGGAACTAAACGGAAATAGAAATGTCTTTCATTATGGAGTAAATTAATCCTCCTACTGCTATAAAAAGCATCATTATGTGGTGGCTGCATCAAATCTGAGAGTGTGGGAAAATTATGTGTATTTTTACTCCAACCAGCCATAGAAGAAACATGCTTGATAGAAAGATGATATAAAGATGATTAAGGCATTGGCACCGCACATGAGGAGCCGGTCTGTAATGCCCTAAGCCTCCTCATAGCACAGGCCTCCTCAGGAGGGAAACAATGCAGCTCATTAGGATGGGCAGGGCTTCTCAGAAGCGCACAATGCTTACAACCTCCACAAGCAGGAAACAACTTTGAGCCCGGTCCCAGGAGGTCAGTAGCAAAAGTGGCAAAATCATTTAAATCTCCTTAATGAACTGTTAATAGGTCAGGTGTCTATTTGTGCTAGTCTGAGCCTCCTCCCACTTGAGTTCCTGTGTCAGTGGGCTGGATCTTTAGCCAGTCAGGAAGTGGGGGGAAACAGGTCAGGAGGTTGCACTTAAAAGCTGTTCCCATGGAAATAAATGCTTGTACATTCACACAAAGTGTTTTTGAAAGTGTGGCTGAGAAAATTACAGCGTTACGAATGTTTTTATCTCTTATGCAACAAATGTGAATTGATAGCTACAAGCACCCTGATGATATATGAAATCCAGTGCATGATTTGTGTCCATATGTTTGGCACTACCAAGGCGCGCATGCTATATACAGCATGTCACAGATCATGGCTGTGTGTTTGGTAATTTGCTTGTTGTGGTCGTACATTACTTTTGTTACTAATTAGCAGGTCAAGTCCTCAGTAGCGTAGTGAAATAGCACTTTAAATCGGTTAGTGTTGTGCGCTGCAAGACCAGCTCGATCATTTACTAGAGATAGAGGCCACTGTGATGCAGATTTTTTTTCGCAAGGAAAGTTCCAATCCGGCATTAACTTATATGGGTTTTAATTATAGTACTGTGTGAAATTCAAATGAAGCCTTCGGGGGATTTCATTATTTAATCAAGGAAATTCTGTCTAGAATCTTTGGATTGTTTTCCCTCTTTCTGCTTTTTCACATTCGCTAGCATTGAGCTAATGAAAATCTTACTGCTGGATTTTGTGTCGTGGGATCTAGCACATATTTCCCAAATGCACTGATTTCATAAATATAGTTTACTTGTGCATGAAGTGGATTCACATTCATGTTTTATCAACTCCTCTCTTTTTTTATTGGCTAGATAAATGCAAAGCAAGGTAAATGCATATAGACATGGTACACAGTATAGCAAGTGTCTTTTTTCATGGATCATTAGTTGTGATTTATCCATGTGATTTTCAGTATTCTAATGGGCAAACAAAATTAAGATATTAGCCGAGGAGGTTTCCAAGCTCTGGTTCAATTAATTATTCAAAGATTTTAACATTTTTACAATACGCCAGAAGAAACCATTAGCCCTTTTTTAAAGTATTTTTTAATTTCAATTTGCACTGCGGAAACATTTTGATGAATTTGATGAGGGCTGGGGATTTAATGTTGTCCCACTGGGAGGAATTATTTGATTCTAAAAAGACACATCATAATGGAAAATGTGGAATGAAGGAGATTGCAATAGATTGCTGTAATTCAGACTCTTTGGCAACGTCTTAAATCGTTGCAAGCTCCAATCCCAACCTTCAAAGAAACGCTTGACTACAGTGAGAACCACTGTACCACTTTTCACCACAGGTAGCGATATAATGCAGCCAATGATTAATTTTAATTAAACACATTTTGGAAAATGATATTGAATGTTTGAACCCCTGGTGCTTTAATTACTTTATTGCCTCTCAGCTCTAACTCTGAAATGCTTTGGCTGGATGACATACTGGAATATATCCTAAAAAAAAACCTCACAGCTGGCATGCAGAGAGCTTCTTCTGATTTCTATAGTGCATTTGCTATAAGGGTGATACAATCCAAGTATGTTGAAAATTAATACCACTAAGAATGCTAATTTGCTCGCAGCCTAAGAGCTGTTTTAAATTAGCTGTGAAATTAAAGAGAACATCTAACCCGTACTGTTGACATACAGCTGCTGTTATTCGTTTTATTGTCAAATAATTGCAATCTGTGACGTAAGCAGACTTTTTGACCTCAGAAGGTCCCTAAGTTTGTCATATATCCCTTTTCCCATTAGACAGCTGGAGAAAGTGAAACGTCCTTGAGACACTTGGGTTAAGGCTCACCTTAAGTGCGGTTAAGGAGGGACAGAGAGGCCAGAGCCTCGACTTTGGTCCTCATGAGCTCTAATGACCTGACAAAAGTCAGGATTATTGGACGTGCAGAGAGACAAATGGCATCTACAAAGCGTTTGGCCTTAAGCCTCTTGAAGATCCTCAGCCCTAACAAGACAATTCCAACAAGCCCTTTACCCATCCTTTGTCTATGGCCAGAGAAGTTGAAACAGTTCAATGGGAGGATTACCCCCACTTGAGCTGTTCTGAGAGAGATGAATTGATAAGTTCCTGTTGGGGTTAAACCAGGTGGGAGCAGCTATGCAGACACGTTTTGTAAGCAGTCCTAGCATGGGCAAAGCGGAAGTAGTTTCACCATGGGGGAGCTGTTTGTAGTCTTTAACTCAGATGTATGTCATCTAACGACATTTAAAGACGTCGTCTTTGGAATCAGTAAACTGAATTAGTCCTACTTTTTCTTAAGATTAAAACATCATGATTTCACTTTGATTAGAATATTATTAGAAAAGAATACAATTTTATTCCATTTAATAACAGTGACAAAGATTTGTAGCTGGTGGCATACATTATCTTTTTGTCTTGTAGTTGGAACAACATTTTCCTATTGCGCACTGATACACTGGTGTGTATCAAAAGAGATTTCCGTAAACTAAGCCGTGCTGGTCTGAAAAGGCCAGGGGCAATGGAACCAGCAGCTGATAAGATCTTCATACTTGGCTAGAGCTGGAGAGGCAGTGAAGAGTTAGACAGGGAAGGCAATACATCAAACCTGTTCCATGGCTACTGTTAAGAAAGGAGTATAAATAGACAGGTTCTCATGGTGCCTCTTGAAGTCTTGAAGCCCAATTAGACCAGCTTGCTCTTAATACCTTAGATGCCATTTACTTTTTTAAAATTCAGAAATTCAAGCTTTGAGCTCCAGTGACATTATGTTTTATGTTATTATATTACCAACAATGTAAAAAATTCAGAATTTACACAATGAGATAATTAATATATATATATATATATATATATATATACTTTTTTAACAATAAATGTAATAATGTATCATTTCAATTAATTTATGTATACATTTAATTGAAATTATTTATTCTTTTTTTTTTTTTTGCTATATCTGCTACTAAAACTAAACCTAAAACTACTTAAACAGTATTTTGCTGTTGATTTGATTTTGCATCTTTTTTTTGTTTTTCCTTTTTTTTAAAAATTGCATTTAATTTTTTTTTACAAATTCTTTGGTAAAAGAAAGAAACTTGTTACAAATGGAAAAAGTTAAAACCATTACAGGTCAGTTAATATATAATAGAATTAATATAATATAATTTTTTTTAAATGAATTAATATTTTCACGTCAGTTTAATATACTGTGACACAAAAATCAACGCTGATTTAGATTTTACAAGTCTACAATTTTTACAATGTATCCATATACAGGAATGTATATGGATGCATTCATTATGTGTCTGCTATGCAAAAAATTACCTTTTTAAATGCTTTGGTAAAATTGTTTAAGCTCGAGTTAATATAGAATATCTATTGTGTTAGCCTTTCTACCCTTCAACAGCAACGAGCACAGACCGATTAAATGTATTGATCGGTTTAAATAGCACTGTCTTTAATAAATACTATATTATGACGGTTAGGTTCTGTCAGCGTGTTGGCTGATGATGGCATGCCTCTCGAAGTCGGCAATCAGAGGAAGTTTGGGGGAAAGATAATCTTTCGCTCCTAGCATCCTCAGAGACGCAGGCCAAGCAATCAGGGGATAGCGGTGATTGCTTGGGTTGCACTTGTGAAATCACAGCCTGCATTGGTCCCAGACCTGAAGGAGATGCTAAAATCGACCTCTTCTAAGTTTCTCTTTTCAAGTAAATACTGATTGGGGCCTCCATAAACCAGCTAGCACCTTTCTCTCTTCCGACATTTGGGGGGATTCTCACATACAATCTGTCATAAACCACAATAGGAGTAATTTATTGTACTTGAAATACAAATGTATGGTGACTGATGATGTGGCTTTCCATAGTTCGGCCACGCATGAGGAGGAAAATACAAATACATGAGGCCTTTTTTTCTGATAGAAGATGTAATGGAGCATAAATTAAATATAAATTCGTCCTTTTTTTACACCATCGGTTAAATGTGAAAAAAGGGGAAAAACATGTAAAGCATGTTCCATGTGTAGGTGGGAAATTGGCAAGTAGACAAGAAGAAAAGCAAGGCCCTGCTCCAAGATGGGTTGCGTTAAGATTTCACACATGCAGAAAAAGCCAATAAACAAATAGCCATCCCTTGATGGCCTGAAATCAGATGCTAAATGAAGTCACTTGGGATGGAGCCGACAAATGTAGCCAAGGCTCAGAGAGCATCTCAGACTCTGTTGTTTTCTTCTGACCCGACCCCCTAAAAAGCCTTTCCCTGTTTCATACTTCTATGATTGAATTCAGTAGGATCATGTATCCCAAAGAAAAGGCAATTAGTAGATGACACTGAAATGGCAAAGGAAACAAGCTTTAAACACGGCAGAAGACAGCTGTCCAGATATTACCAGTCGCCGGAGCAAACTGCACCCGATTAAAGTTTAATGCGGCTTTTAAGCGAGGATTTTGCTTATCAGTGCGATGGGGTCTGAGGGAAAATATTGTTATTGATTCCATCATTTTAGACGTAACCGATCCTTTAAGTAATTTCTCCGGGTTCCTGTGTGTCAGTTTTTAAGTGTCTGCTTGGGTTGGATCACTGAGGCCCGAGTTCATTTAGAATTCAGAGCTTAATGCACAAAGTGTTCCCAATACGATTTCAGTCACATCTGTTGGAGGACGAGACGTTTATTCCTTCGGAGACCCTGAACGACGACAACATTGTCTACGGTTCAAGTTGGGGCAGCTGAATTATGAAAATGAAGTGCTGTTCAGAGGCATCTTAATTGATGGGAGATTCCAAAGGAGAACATCATAAAATATTGATCCACCACTATCTTAAAAGTAGAGTGCTATTACTTTACATTGAACATGTACAAATCATAAGAACTCAACAAAAAATATTAAACAATATTAATTATTGCACTTGTCCTAAAAGGAGTATGAAGTAGCATAAACACATTTAGTCCTTCCCCTTCTCCGCTGCTCATTAATAATCTTCGAGTTAATTGTCATCTCAATCCAATTATTTCCAATTTACTACACATTTATGTTTACCCCCATACACCAAAAAAAGAAAGAAAGAAACATAAAACAAAATTATCTATATGAACACTAAGTCTTATTTATTCTGATTTTGTACATTTTTGAACACTAAATTTCACTTCACATAAAGAAATACATTTTCTTAACATTGTATGGACACGGATGTTTTAAATAATACACTCTACTTAAATGATATCACTCTTACCCCCAGTTTCACAGACAAGGCTTAAGCTAGTCCCAGACTAAATTGCATGTTTGAGCTATTTCAGATGAAAATATCTTGCTCTGGCATATCTTAAAACATGTCAGTGTCATTGTTCTGTGTTAAGATGCACGTCTGTAATATTTTCTTACAAGGCATTTTTGTAAAAATTGCTTAAATATCTTAATTTAACTAATGCCTAGTCCTGGCTTAAGCTAAGCCCCGTTTG
>JAUMHI010000019.1:2097236-2114493 GCA_032359435.1 Enteromius unitaeniatus
TGTTTGGCATCTCGAAGCGAGATTCCTATTCGTCGGTCTCGACGTGACGTCGAAGTGACCGACTGAAAGGGAACTTTAGTTAACTAAAAGAGAGAACAATAAAATAAAATAATTAATAATATGATTTATTATTATACATTTCATTTTTTATTTTTTTTTTAATATTATAACATATTTAAATATTGTTTATTTATTTAAACAGGTCAAATAATAATAATGAAAAAAAAAATCATATTTTACAATATAAAAAAAACAAGAAAAAAAAAACAATTAAATAAAAATATATTAATGGAACTGCACCATTTCAGGTCGCTAATCAATTAAAAAATATTTGTGACATACAAAGACTGCCTCGATGAGCATTTAGGTCAAATGTGTTCTGATCAAGACTAAGGTAAGAATGCAGTTGCTTCTGTAGGTGATTATTAAAAAAATTTTAAATTTTCCCTTGTGGAGAATCAATACTGTAATTTGGGTTAGTAATCAAGGCCACATCACATCGATTTTTTCACTCCACGATGACCCATAATGTCATACTATCCTTTAAACAAGGCTATTTAGCCCAACTGAGATTAAAACGCTATCTACATTTTTCAACCTCTATGCTCACCACCAAAAGAGAGAAATCTGACAATATAGGCCTAAAAACAAGCTCATTTCAGCTCTATTTCTACAATCAGACAGAGAAAATAATTGCCACTGACAATTAATCTGTCTTTATTCTTGCCGTTTCATGTAGGAAAAAGGCTCTCGGTCAATAGACATGACATTTTTTTTTCTCGCTGACTGAGGAAGAAGGTTCTTTGTCTTGCCTGTGCGGTCAGACAGATGTGATGGCAATAAAGAATGAGCCTGGAAGAGTTGAAAGAAAGCGAGAGGAATGATGTTTGCCGCGTTGCGCTCACTCCACAGGAACGAGCCTCGTCGGATTGAACGAGAACGGTGGAAAAAGGCTGCTTGATTCTCGATTTCATACTTTTCAGCTCCACAATCAATTCTTTTTAGCCCAAACTGTCTTTAGATTTACTTCTCTGCTTGAGTGAAATGAAGAAGCTTTCATTAATCTTTCAGATGTCTTACATTAAGACAAGGCTCTCGCATGAACAATGTAACAGCAATTAAAAAGTCCATTAATCTGCATTACAGCTATTAAAGATGCATGTCATTAAAGGGGAAAGAGTTCAATCCCGCACTTACCCCTGTTCCTAAAACCACTCTTTCCAAAAACGGGTTTGAGAACGAGACGGGGAAATAAAAAAAATAAATAAGATGGAGCAATTACAGCCTGGCATTGCACTTTGTCATCAAATTAGTTTGGAGTTTTCAAGCAAATGGCTCGGCACTATTTGAGCCCCTCTCGTCACTTTTATTATTCATCAAAGAAATGTGAGAGTCAGGACCTTCTAAATGACTTTACCCTCTTGTGGAGTGCTGAAGCCGGTGGCAAACGGGCTCTCGCTGCACCCGGCCTGAGTGCATGCCGTTAGGGTAATACTGTAGCTGCTAAAAGGAGCCAAGCCACTTAAAGTGCCTGTGAAAGAAGAGAGGAAGAGAACGTTTCAGAGAGCAAGAGGCAAATGTCATTCTTTTCTCTTCCATATTTCAAAAAGTGGGCCTCCCCAACTCCGCTTCCTAAAAGACTTAATGCAATGGCTTTTCAAACACAGCATAATATAACCATCACTTCTGATAATAGGTCTGGATTTAAAAAGGTCTTTATTATCAAACAGTAATATCTCTTATTAATCAGACGGATGGAAAGTGATACGGCCTTGCTATTCAGGATATGGGACACTAATGATGTTATTTAATGGATAAAGTGGCTGATGCTATTTAAAGGGGGTTTCTTGCACACTATGAAAGTCACTATCCAGCCCTGCTGTGATCAATATGCCTCTGACTTTAATTAATCGAACAGGACTTTTACCCATTAGTGATTGTTTTAGAAGATGTTGAAGACATGGCTTCAGTTCAGTAATGTTTGTTATCAGCTGGTCAGATTTGATAAGGTCACATACTGTACATCCAATCAAATGATATTCTGCCACATATCCACCTACCACATGGAAGTTAGTCCAAATAGTCCCTCATTTTCAACAAACAACCTACATAAAGTAAACAGCACATTAACAATGAGAAACACCTGTTTTATGTCAATTAGTTTTGCACTTCGAAATGTTAGTTTCCTTTAGAAACCAAACATTCAGGCTATAAATACTGAAAAAATAACAGTTCTGTGATAATTTATGAATCAGAACAGATGACCTCAGCAAGTGCTGCTTTTAATTCATTTGTAGACTTTAAAACTGGATAAATTTGTTTAATTTGTCATCTAAAATAAAGGCAGGATCCTTTAATGGAGCGTATGAGTGAATCTTTGGCTAGCTTCCACTGTATCCATGTAGCAGACAGATCTTGGAAGAGTTGGAAGGTAAACACCCCAGCCGAGCTATAATTGGCCAGGTAAGTGTAACTTTTTTTTTTTTCAGACGTCTTTTAATTCAATTAAGAGTCTTGACCTGCTCTCCTCTCGTTACCCACTCATTTGCTTTCGGAGTTTTTATCTGCCTGTGTAATTCTGCTTTTGGTGTCACGGCTATCATAAATTAGTGCGGCTTAGGCTTGCGCAGGTTGAAGCGTGCCAAGAACAAGGCAAAAAAAAGTCTTCTTGTTACGCTTTGCCCGGAGACAGAGTATAGCCACAGTGATTGGTCATCTGAGAACGTAATCGTTGTTTCAAGATCCTCATTTGTTCTTTGAAGTAATTTCAAGTAACCAAGCAGATTTTTGGTCTATAAACTTGCAATGTCACATAGGGAACACTGTCGTGACTACAGACTGTCTGGAGCATTAATGCATTTTGCTTTTAAGGGGACAGTTCATCAAAACAACAAGAATTTTGTTATTTACACACCCTCTTGTCGTTTACAAACTCGTACGAGTTCATGTCCTCTAAAAACACAAACTAATGATCTTCAGCAGAATGCATGGGCTGCTCTCTTCTATATAATGAAAGTGAATAGAAACCAGGCATCCTGTCATCCTCCAAAAAGTCAACAAAGACAACAAAAAAAGTTGTCTATAAAACCTTACTTTCATAAAGAAGTCTGCTTAATTGTAAATTGTATTTTATGTGGATTTTGTAGGATACATTACATCTTAAAGGTAAAAAAAAAAAAAGGAACATAAATTATACTTTATAATAAAAATTGCACTTTAATGTTTAATGATGAAAGATTTATGCATGACAAAACATTAAAACAATTTGAAAACTTTAAAGTGCATTTAGTGCAAGTTGAACATATATAAATTACTTGAAAGTTACAGTAGAAATTACCTTTATATAAAGTACATATGACTTAATCATATTTCAGAGACAATAAAAGAAATAATGAAATTGCACATATTAATGTATGCTTAAGTCCTAATTAACTGCAAATTACATTCATTTCATACTTAAGTATGTTCTTTCCATAATAAGCACCCTTGTTAAAAGCGCTAAAGTGTCTCCATGCAAGGTGGGTGAAAAAAAGATGACAATTTTCATTTTTTGGATGAACTAATCTTTTACAGGTATTTTAACCATTTTGCACAGCTTATGGTCAGCTAAATTCATAGAAAATTTTAAATCAGCATGTTATTTTCCCTTCAAATTCATGACATCATTAAGCATTAACCTGATAACTTAATGTTAAGTATGTTTTTCAAGCTATTAAAATGGTCCCAAACGGAACACGAGGGTTAAAAGGTGTCAGGGCTGAGCTCCAGGCGGTCGGGGTGGCCCTTACCTGTCAGGTGCTGAGAGTGGGGGAAGGTGGCGCTGATGGGGGGCGAGGAGGGACGGTCCCGGCTGTACGCTTTCAGTACGTACTTCTCAATTACACCTCTGACCTCCACCGGCTCCTCCCAGCTCACCTCCACGCTGGAACCATTTACACTCCCAACTCTGGAGGGAGGCAGCACACTTTGTGGAACTGTACAGGAAATAATAGGTGAGAGAGACACGTGAAGAAGCAAAGCAGGAGAAAGAGAGAGAGGCAAAGTAAGGGGGAGGAGAGGAACGAGAGTGTGAGAATCCAATTGGGAAGGAGAGAAAGTGTGTGTCAGGCCAAAGAAAAGCAGCACACACATTCCTCACTTTTAATAGACACAGTAAATCATATCTAACCATTAGCATAAATACAATTTATTAGAGTTGTAACTTTTTCAGCACTGATTTAATATGACTGTACATCCAGCGTTCATTCTGGGCTATATTTCACGCCCATCAAGTGACGGCTTGCTTTCTCTCCAGGATTCACATTTTAGGGGGCATAAATAAAACAGTCAAACATATGCAGAAATGCAACAAGCATCATTTACGATGTGTCCCAGACTACAGAATCTCTTTAACACTCGTTTATACAGTCAAAACAAGCCAGACATCGGACGTGCGTGATATATCCACCACTGGAACACTGGTCTGACCTATAATGCGGTGTATACACATTTAAGTAGGAAGTCTTTGTGATTCATCATTTGTAGCAACAAGGCTGCTATTACAAATTACTTTTTCTTAGGTTTCCTTAACCAAATAATACTGCTATTGAACGGCAGGAAGTAAATGTGTAACTATACAGAGAGTGAAAAAGAGCCTGACAATTTATTTTGGATCACTGTTTAAGCAAACTCATTCCTGACGGATAAAATCAAATCCGGATTTTTATTTTTTATTTGTTATTTTTAATATCAACCAAAAACTATCAATTCACATTAAAAAATGTGCTGGAACAGGCAACTTGCATTGTATAAACTGTAAAATATATAACTTAATAATAGACATTAAAATGAAGCGTAGCTTGCAAAGTCTACTGTTTTTTTATAATATACACAATTAAATTACATTTAACCATTATTTGACATATCTAAGCCTCTTTGTCTCAATAAGGACAGCACCACCTTCTCTCTCTCTCTCCCAGACAGCATCTTCATCTGTAATAAGGCAGTGTGTGTGATGCACGCTTTCACCGAGAGCTTCACGATAAGCTATCTTCAAGCACATCTCATCTCCTTGACTGCTACATATATTGTGCAGATAAGAATAAAATGGGTTGGCCTGAAAACTATGACACAAACAAATATCAGTATAGAGCCTGTAGTGCTGGCTAAGTTGTAGGCCTTTTTGTCTCAGGTGAGAAAGTAAAAGAGTGTGTGTTCAGTATAGATGACTGTTAAATACAAATAGAACACACTGTATTATTTGGGAACATAAACTGTACTTTATGTATTTACCTAATCATAAAAAATTACAGTTCAAATGTTTGGGGTTTGAATTTTTTTATCCATGTTGATTTATAGGTACTGTATATATATATATATATATATATATATATACACACACACACACACACACACAATTGCCACGTGTCCTACCAGTCTCTCTGCTGCGCCCCCGCTGCCACGACCCAGCTGCCCAACCTCCTTCTCCTGATGCCATCACTCTGTACAAATACTCTGTACACAAAAAGAACAAACAATTTAAAAATAAATTTGCTTTCTCCATACTATTCAGTATACCATTCATGCTCATGTATTGACAATTTGAGTTATTTCTCTGAATGTTTCTTTCGTTGATGCATAACCCTGCCCACAGTTACCCAGTTTCTCGCTCCATCTCCATCACTCACAAGAGAAGTACCTCGGCTATATTTGTCCGTGTGCATTAGCTAAGGTGCAGTTCTCAACAGTTTTGCAATATTGCTGATAAAGGGGACAGCAGTTGCTGTTTTAGATATGACCTCTCCCCGCCCCTGGTGTCGTGTCTGTGCCCATCGCTGGGCTGGACATTTTATGTTTTTCTTCTGTTTGGTCTTTACAATAACAAACCCCTAAGCAGAAAGGACAAATCAGGCCAAACAATCGCCTGACACAGAGACAAGGCAGGCAACGCGAGGCCAAAATAGCTGCGGGTCAATGAGTCTTGGCTACCGCGCTGGTGGGGATGTGCTTGCGAAAAGGGGTTGGATGCTGCTTTTACCCGTGAAGGGCTGCAGTGTCAGGTCCTCTGCGCTCCTGTCTCTGCCCGTGTACACCAGAATGGAGTCGTTTCCCCTGCAGTTAACGCTGGTGTCAGCTGACAGGCATCCATCCAGATTGACTCTGACAGCACTGCTGGACACGGCCGCCAAGCTTACGACAGGCCCGCGTGCGAATCTAACATCCCTGATGCAACCGCCAAAACCTGCAGCGCACCACAGACAAGGATGAAAGAGAGACAAAGACAAAAGGAGAGACAAAGGGAGAAAGATGTTAAAGTCACATTCTGAACTGGCTGGATTTATCTGAATCAACAATAAGTGTCAGTAAACCTCAGGCAGATTGAGTGCATGAACATTTTTATCAGTTATGTCATTTTAAAACATGATTCTGTAACTACAATGGCTCAGATTGTAGATCATAATGAAGAATTAAAAGCATTAAAAACATCCCACACTCAAGTCAGAGAAATATATCAGAGGGTGCTTCCAAACTTTTAGAGATTTGAGTTTGAGGTTTTCTGGATAATAAACCTATAAATAACCAGAAAGTGACTTACTGTGCAGAAGGCTGTGTTTGTTCAGAGCTGGGTGCTTTACCCCAGGTGGGACTCCACCTAGATAGAGTGGAGAGCTGATGGTCAGAGGGCCCCCTGTGCCCCTTCTGTCCTGTTCAAATATGTCATTGAGGCCAGCGCTTGCTAACGGGCCTCTCTTTAGCACATTTACAGTGTTCCAGCCCCCATCACAGTAGGACAGGCCCACCCATACGCTCAGCTCTGCCGTCTGTTCACCCCAACGCAACACCCAGAAGAGAACGCCACCTTGCAGCTCTGCCTGGATGTCATGAGGACACAAAAAACAGTTACAGAGATGTTTTGAAACACTGTAAATATGTATTAAAGCAAGGTGGTACTTGAACAACAGAATAAAAGGGATAGTTCACCCAAAAATTTTAATTCTGTCATATACTGTATTATTCACCATCACGTCATCCCAAACTTTTAAGATCATCACATAAGTAAAGAACATATGCACTGTATGTAAATGGATACGTTGTTTACATTCAGTTTTAAAAGTAAACAACATATCCGCTTGCATGAAATCTATATGTATACAATTTAAACATATTTACAATATTTTTAATTTCAGAATTTTTGTTATTAATAGTTATTGCACTATTAATTAAATTAAATTGAAATTAGATTTGATTGATGTAAGCTTACCAAAATGAAATCTTTCCCATCTATATCATAAGCGAACAACAGCATTGCATTTAACTGATCAGTTTTGAACTCAAGTGATATTTCAAAATATTGTCCTCCAGTAAATATTCCAGGCTTGACCTTCAGAAACCCTGAATAAAAAAGAAATAGAAAATCTCAACATAAACACTAGAAATTATCAGACCATGTGAAAAAAAGCCTAAAGCAGGAAGTACCATGTCCTAGGAAGTATGCCCCATCTTCAGAGACAGTAGGACATCCCTCCCAGCTTTCATAGGTCTCATGTTTTTCAAGTGCTGTGTCCCAGTCCAGAGGCTCCCAAGTATCAGAAGCGCCACTGGATTTCTGCACCATCACATCCCTCAAACACCCAGCAAACCCATGCTGCACCAGCTTGGCTGGACCTGTATATATTGTTTGTACAACTCTTTGTAGATACATGGATATTGTCAATCAAAATATTTAGAGATAAATTACCAGCATCTTGTCTAAGAATGGTGAAATTCTCGGGAATCCCTCCTATAAAAACACCCGTGTTCTGACCGATGATGGTGCTCCCACTTGTAGCTGATGCTGATCCTGTTGGAGGAATAAAATATGACCTGATACCCCTGAACACGTGCCAATGCTAAATCAATACAATAATGTTCTTCTGGGACTGTTCCTGGCTGGTCTAATAATCAGAGCAAGGCGCAGCAGTATTTTAACAACTTTATTGTTATGTTCCTATGCTTTCAGTTGGTGCTAGTGTAGATAAAGTCATATTACTCCAAAAGAGTGACTGAGATAAAGCAATCCTCCCTCTGGTGGGAAAAATCCCCTGAGACCGCTTTGAGACAGAAAGTGGAAGACTCCGCTTCACACCTCAAGCCTTAATTGAAATGTAAGTTCAGGAAAGGAGAGGTTTCTTTGGCCTAATTATTCTAATCACACAAAGAATGGCAACGATTAACCTTGATAATTCCTTTGCTAGAAATCTGTTCAAGTGGGGGGCTTTACAGACACTGAATAACCGAACAGGACAGAAGTGAGGGTGTGGGGCTCGCCTATGAATATCATATGTGTGTGCGTCCTTACCGCTGTATTGATTGTCGACAATGATTGTTCCCACGGCCTGTTTCCTGGTAGCGATCAGATGGTGCCACTGGTTGTCATTATAGCGTCTACCTCCATCGTTGTGAGGGCTGAGGGCCACGGCTGAGGCCTAGCATCAAACGCTGAGGGTTAATCACTCGCTCATCATGAACACAACGCACACACTGCACAAATGATGGCTGATCAGCAACATTAGGAGGAGACGTTCCCTTCTCTTAGAGCTCAGGAGGTACATAAAGTAAATGTATACATTTTCAAAATAAACAGGAATACAACTGTTCAGTTCTGAATTTTCCACAACCCTGGCAGATACAAAAAATTCTTCCTCAAAATTCTGAAATGAAACATTTATCTCCAGAGTTGCAATTAAAATAAGCTTAAAGCTCAATAAAAGTGCAAGGTCACTGGATATAACTGGACATACTAAGCAGATGAAGTAGACAGTAGATAAACTGGTCACAAACTGGACACGCCGATATTCAAAGCTAACTTGGACATTTACGCTGCGATAGCTTATAGTTTGTAGAGGACAAGTTGGAGATGAAGTTGAAAAAATAGCAACAGAATCCCTCTTGGCACAGAACTCAAGCCGCTGAGGAATTCTGCCCGGAGATAGGACATTCCCCAAAAGCAGTAAATTTCATGGGCTGGCACCATCAACATAAGATGGGGTTATTGTCCTGCTAAAATATGACATCATTCAGGTTCATACACTTAACAGCCTGACTGAGTGCTCTGCAGTGAAAGCACCGAGACACAAAGTATCGCATCTCCTCTTTGTGATGAAGATTTAATGATCAAATCAATATGTGTGGATGCTGAGGGAAGTCAGCCCTGTGATATGCTTACTGCAGAGAGAGAGAGAGAGAGAGAGAGGGAGAAGAAGAAACAGCTTTAGGGAGAAGTCAGGACAGACACAACACTGCATTCCTATCCCTCATCCCTTTGAAAGTATTCAGTGGGGCTTTTTTACGATAGGAGATCAATTCTGTCACAACAACTAAAAGCCTTTCTGAATAGAATCATCTGCCAGCAGTTTAACGGCTAACTTTAATTATGCCTGACAAAAATCTGTATACTGAATAAATGTGTTTAGTTTAAATGTTTGAGAACAAAAAATCACCTCAGTCTAGTTCAGTGAGAGGCAGACCTGTCAACGACATCACGACCTGAACATCTGATGCAACGTATTCAAGTTTCAGTCACGTGCTGTAAGCATCAGCTAGGGAGTCCTAATGACTGAATCCTAAACGATCAGTCTCAGCATTCATCAATTTTAAGAAAACATTGGAGCAAGGCTAGAGGATATTTACACCACAAATCATCTACTTGCATAAATTAACTGCTAACTGCACTCATGAATTATCAATTAGGTCTTGTTTCAAGGGGATTTTTTTGAGATAAAGATACAAATACTGAGATATTATCAAAGAAACAGCTCAGCCAAAACTGAAACGTTTTCATTTATTTACCGTCATGTCTTTCATCCTTCACTTCTTTCTTCAATGCAGCACAAAAAGAGATGGATGGATGCGCTGATCGTTTTCTTCCTTGTAAGTGCATATAATTTTTCCTCAAACTTGCCTTAAAAATACCATTAAAGTCCATACTACCTGTCACAGTGCCCTCTAGACCCATCCTAGCAATATCACTCATGTTTCCCAGACTCCAATCCCACTCTATCACACCTCCATTGGACTCAATATCCCATCATGCATTGCACACTCACGCCTGCTCGCATTTTGTAATCAGCACCCACAGCTACCACACCCATCACACACTGCTTAAATGTCACAGTCACACAACAGTAAAACTTGAAGTCTTGATTTGCTCCGGCGTCATTACCAAGCGTTATATTCCTGTGTTTATTCTCCCTTGTTCTGACCTCTGGATGTTTTCTACTGGATTGTAATTGTTTGCTACCTGCCCTAATCTGTGCCCATTTACCCTGACCACGATTTCTGTCTTGCCTCCACTGTCCACATTGCCTGTGTATCTGACCCTGTCTGTTTAACCTGAATAAAGACTGCATTTCGATCCGAACGGTCTCATCGCAATCATGACACTACCCATAGAAAGAGTATAATCCTAAACAAAAAAGTCATGTAATTGTTTTGTTTCAGAAAAAGACTAAAAGTTAAGCCATTATTCACTGAAAATCTTCTTTAACAGACTAGAAAACACCAATTGAGACCATGAGTGGAGCTCAAGAATCTGTTGAGCAAATAATTTTTTGTACCAGAACAGTGATTCAATAGAAATATCCAATTCATTTAAGTGATGTTGCTAAAATAATTTCGAGAGGAGCGCAAACGAATAATCAGACACAGCCGGCACCGCATTATCAATCATTATCATTACCTCTTGTTAGCCAATCCGGTCCTAACACTCCCACCATAAATAAGCCCACTTCCAACCATTCTAAGAATCCCTCCTCCTCCCCTTCTCCGCCATTCGCATCCTCAAAGGGGGGCACACGGGGTTCGATCTGGACGCCAGACGTTTTTAACTCAAGGACCAACACACTATTTTAAACAGATATTAAGAATATATTTTCTTCAGTTTTTCTGGTGTAATTTTGAGAAGTCTGCTTGTTTTTAATTTCAAAATTCTCTTTTTCTCTTTTTATTATAGAAACTAGATAAATGACAATCATCACAGTTCATTTTATGAATTTAAAAATAATAAAAATTATTATTCTGTATGGTTTTCATTAACTAAAATACATGGAGGGGAAAAAATAATTATTACAATGTTCATAATTTGTTTCTCTTTCTTCTTATTATTTTAATTTTAACTTTTTTTTTTACTTTTGATATCCTATTTTTTTATACAAATATCTTAGAAACTGATTCCTCTCAGTAGGCCCTAGAAGAAATGATCAAATTCACAAATCCAAAAAATATAAACACTTAAAAAACAGAAATGATTCAATCGGTCATTTTAAAGTTACTGAAAGTCCTCCCTTTAACCATAAAAACTAATGGTCAATGGAAAACTGTGAGCATGGCGAAAAGAATTTACGCAATAACTCTCCAAAGAGTTCATTAAAGATCTGCTCCACAACAGACCTATAGAAGCTGCTATAGGTTTTGGTGATGTAGTGTGTGTCATTAACATAGTGAGCAGCGTACTCTTGCTTAATAGCCCTTGAGTTTGTTTAAGATGAAATGGGCGCTGTCCATGCTACTAATGCAACTAATCATGCCCATGGGCCTTGAAGAGACCTTCTCTCCTCACTGTATGCCTGGAAACCACTCATCACTCGCTTATCTCTGAGAGACTCAGATAAGGAGACATCGGGAAAAAAACAGCATCATTTGTGACAGCCTTTACAGGAACTAAATACGCTTTCATGAGACAGTGTTTCATAAAATGCTCATTAATTTCATCATTAGAAAGAGTGTGTGGGGAAGCATACCAGTTCCCTGTGTCACGCTCAATTAGCATCCCATGGTGCTAATCCCATTAGAATTGTTGAATTCGTTAATGGGGGAACTAATGGGCATGCTATCAGGGGACATTAATTGGGCATGACACCACTTTTAGTTATAATTATCAAACTACCCCGACAAAATGTGTTTACGAATGCAAAACCGGCAATATTCGGCAAATGACGCTTATTGGTGGGGAGAGTTTCTCGGTGGTCTCCTGGACACTAATGTGAAATCATCTTTCATGATTGCTTTCATCATCAGAGCAATAGACTCAACCCCGCATGCTAGTGCTGCGGAGTGCATAATTAGCATTGCTATTCCCACCCAATGTCTGCGGGTAACGAGTTAATTGGTCTCAAACACTATTTTAGCTGAAGTTTTTAGCACAGAAGAACTTGATAGTTCATCCATCAAAATGCACAAATTTATGTCTAAAGCAGGTATTAAAGTAGATATTAAAATTCTGGCTGATATGATAAGTTGTACATCTTTTTTTTGCATTATTACTAGAGATGGGTACATCAAAAAATATATTATAATTTAATGTTTAAATGCCTTTGACATATTTAGTGTTAAGTGACTGAGAGAAGCTTGACATAAGAGATGAAGATAAATAATCAATTATTCTTCAATCAAAATAGGGGATTGTTTTTACCCCTATTAGTACAACTATTTATAATGCTTTGTATTAATACTTTTATTTTCTTTTAATTAATACTTTTCTTTTATTCTTTATTAATACTTTTCTTTTATTCTTTATTAATACTTTTATATTATTTTTAATTTTTTTATTTTTTTTAGATATTGTTAAAAGTATCAGTATCATACTGAATTCAGTTAATAAATGGTAATATTAAAAACTACAAACAGTCATTGTACTGTAAATTATAGAATGTATCAAAAAATTATTAGTGCTATTCAATTATTAGTGTCTTTTTTTAAACATTGACTGCAAATGTAATCTAAATGTAAAAAGTGAATATGAGCATGCACTATTAAATATTCAATATTGTTAAATGAAATGGCTAATGTCAGCCGACAAACAATATGGTACTGATATATAATACATGCCTGATATAGAGGTTGGGATCTATTACATTTGAAGGTTTGAAGCCTTTTTTAGTTTAAACACCATGACCATGATGTACCTGAGGGTCAAAGAGGAAGTATGGGCGACCGTTGTGTATTTGCAGAGCAACATACTCCTCCTGTTCTCCAGGGGAAACTGCAAACAGTATCAGCCCCTCCTCTACGCGTGTCCGGAAACTCAGCTGCAAGCCTGGAGAGACAGTCAATGCACATTGCATATTAATTGAGGGTTCAATCAAAATATTGTACAGAAAACATTCTAAAGCTTCATGAAAGCATGTCAAAAAGCATGAACAGACAAATAAATTGAATGTATAAAAATGTAAGAGTAAATGACAAAATAAAAACGCCCAGAATTGTGAGAAACTGAGCTGTAAGGTGCCAGTGTGAATGTGTATGAGTGTGTAATGCCTGTGAGAACAAAACACTGAGCAGTGCCTGAATGGTCCCACAGTGCCTGAGCAGATCTACCCTCTAAAGACTTTATCCTAACCAAAAAAACAAAAGGAAAAAAAAAGAAAAAAGAAAAAAATCTGGCTGAACTGTTCTTAGTAAAACCTTCTATCGCCTGACTTAAAATCAGACATAAAAAACACCTTTGAAGTGATATCCCTCTTCAATATAAGTTCATTAATATGTTGAGGACTGTGAGTACAAACCCACTCTGCTTAGATTAAAAAGATTCCACTTAATCTATATTTGAATCTCCAGTGGATTGAAGAGGTTGTAAGTCTGGTTAACCTCATGTAGAGCAGCAAGATGTTTCTTCAGGCTTCAGATCTATACAACTGATACAGGGATTATACCATCTGAATACCAACCCTACAGGACTGACTCTATATGCTGGATTCAACTCATAAAACTAACAATTTCATACGTCCTATAAAAATCAATAAAGTGTCAAAAAAGACATAATGTAAAATATTTCTACTTCAAATAAATGCTGTTGTTTGTATGTTATATTAACCAATGAATCCTGAAAAAAACAGATAATTAATAAATAATTAATAGGACAAAGACATTAAGATGTCTGCATCAAAATAAATTCATACAGGTCCACAGAAAGTGCATTAAATGTAAGTAAAGTGTCTAGTTTTAAAGTTTTTTGAACAATAAAATGTCAAAAATTGGTTGAAATAATTGTCATTCAGTGTAACACAATATTTATGTAAAAATTCAAACAAAATGTTTTTTTTCTGAATTTTACATGTTAACATATATATATATATATATATATATATATATATAAGAATAAGGAAGATTGTTAGATTTAATTGTATTTTAGGAGAGTAAAAAAAAATCTTACTAACAAATGGATAAAACCTAGGATAGTGGCAAATTTTAAAAAAAATAAATTACAATAATTAGTGTTTGGGGTGAAAGTAATTCATCTTTTGAAGTGTCAGAAATGTATTTTTGTTATAAATATGCCTGAAATGATTGTTAGACTAAATTACATTTTAATGGGTAAATTTCAGTAAATCAGGGGAAAATGTGTGAATTTTTTTGGGGGGGTTGTCAAGAAAACAAACACAAAATTGCAATTAATTTTCAGTTTGGGGGAGAAAAACAACAACAATTTAAAGCAGTATTATACTTATTATTTTCTTTTTTGTCATACATAAAATAGAAAAATAAAAAAAATTAAAATATATATTATATATATATATATATATATATATATATATATATACATAATTAAAAACCCTCATTAAAAATGTACTTAAAATGTGACTATGAATTATTATACTATACCATATTTACCATGACAAATGATTGACTTTGCTGTGAGGATAGAGCACCTTAATCCAGCCTTTAAGAAGGTGTTCTGTAATGAACACAGAGAGATCTTGTCTCATGTTGACCAGACAGCCTCAGTCCAGTGGAGGGTGGTGGGGGAGAACCTGGATCAGAAGTTGTAGGTTCAGCAGAGCAGATCTCTCTAGGGTGATCAGCTATTTTTTGACAAGTGCTTCACATCCATCAGAACGTCTGGTCCATTACAGGAGAGGGAACGTGGAGGCTAAAGGGACATCTGTGGGATTTGAGATCCCAATGGAGCAGCGTGGCGCTGTACGCACTGACAGGGCTGTCCAGAAAAGCCGTGGTCAGAGGTCTCTCAGGCACAGGGCCGGTCTGAGCGGGCTGATGAGGAATGAGATTCACCTCTGTGGGTCTCAAGACTAGCACTAAGACACGGGAAAGATGTGAGGCACTTTTACACGGGGACTGCATCAGCACTTTAGGAAACAGTGCTCAGGGTAATGCACCCACCAAACAGTGAGAGAGAGACTAGAAAATATATGTATATACAGTACATGTGAGAGTATATACAGTATGTGTGTGTGGTGTGTAGAATTTGGAAAAATGTGACTGTATATATGTATATACTGTATGTGTTTTTGAATTTTAAATATACATACATATACGCACACACACACACACACACAAAAACACATACAGTATATACATATATACAGTCACATTTTTCCAAATTCTACACGTTTAATGAATCATTCTGTTTGAGAAACTTTGAAAAATATGAAGCAAGGATATATTTGGCATATATATGTGGATAATGGGAAGTGATGGCAAACATGTTCATTGCAAAATATTTTTCTCTGCCAAAAAACATCAAATTAGCTATAAGTAAAACAAACAGGGCTATTTGGATTTAATCTGCTTAGTACATAACCTGAATAACTTCAGTCATGTTAGTATTATTGCGGCATTAATCAAGTTGTTGCGTATTAATGAGTTTTCAGGAAATGCTAATTACTGTCATAGATTCTGCAGCACCCCATTAAATATACAAATTACAGAATTAAAGAGCCAGAGCTTTTCATGATTAATCTTTAAATGGGGAAAAACTAATGATGTCTGTACAAAGTTTCCCTCTACTTTCCACTGACTGAGGCCGTTTGACAATCAATCAAATTAATTAAGGAAAATAATTTGTATCATTTAACATTTTGTGCTACAATAGCATGTAGTCTTTGAAAATTGCTTGATTCTCATGTATTACTGCCTCCCATTTTGGGAAACCATACATTTATTTAATGCCACTCAATACAAAAAAAAATTAAATAGACTTGAAAAGAAATAAAAATGAAATAGATAAATGCTACAGATGAATGAGCAAATGAGACTGAACTACAATATATTACAAATAACAAAAAATTAAACAAAATGACACATTAGATAGGTTTGTTAATGTTACTTTAAAGCACACATTCCACACAAAAAGAAAAAAAAAAGAACAACTTCTGCTACTTCAATGACGATCAAAACTCAAGTCAATTCACCTCAACTATTGCATTTTTAATCTCATTTTTACTTTGATTTGTTGGGACTTGCCTCCTTTAACAAAGTCATTTCAAGCACAAGATTAGATGACCATTGATTTTGCTTAATTTATTGCTTTGGCTACATTTCAATAATATACAATGTATTTGTCCCTGAGCATGTTATTTGTTCATCGCTTTTTGCTGTTGTCATTATGCCTCATTTCAGCCATTGAGCTTTTCAGTCTGATTTATCCAGCTCTCGAAGTTCAATAAAACAAGCATCTTGTTTTCAGCAGGGAAATCTTTGTGTGCATCACAGAAACCACGCAAACATTTTAGCCATTTAGTACCTGCATTTGAAACAACATTGGAAACAGAATCAAACGAACTAAAGGTGCGGAAGGCGTAAAAAAGAAAAGTTGGCAGAAAGGGGTGTTGTCGTTCTGGTTTGTTCTTTGGGTTCCCTCATTAGTTGGTGGCCATTTATAATCCCAGCAGGCCCAAGGACGAGCTCACCACTTTGACTGCAGCCATTGATCAATTAGGGAGTGAGCTGAACTCAACTCAGGGCTTGATTTATAAAGATTTATCCGTTTGTCATTATTTAAGGAAAAAAACTGGAAATTGCAGTGCTAAATGTTAATAGAGTTAGAAGGGGAAATGGCCATTCATTTCCTGAAATTGCAAGGTCACAAAGGGTCACCCATTTATATGCACGCTCCTTAAGGAGGCAATTTAATGTCCCCGACTTCTTAGGGAGGATCTACTAATTGCCTCGTTTTAATATAAATAAAGTCAGATTTCCCAGATATCTTAGAGCATGTGTCCAACAAAAAAGGGCTCGCGACATGACATGCTTTCATGCTCGTTTGTGGATTATGAAGCACAGAGAGGTTGGAAAATGGAGAGAAGAAAATGGCATAAACCTGTCTGAAGACAAGAGGGACTCAATATGCCGTAAAGCACCTCTCCGCTGCACATTCTTACCTTTTCATGCTAAAAAGTTGTATCACGCCACACACAAAAAACCTAGGGGTCGGCAAACGCATACATGCATTTTGAGGTGTCTTCTCCTGATGACGCCAATAAGAACTTAAATTACACACTGA
>JAUMHI010000019.1:2114593-2162962 GCA_032359435.1 Enteromius unitaeniatus
AAAATATCTATATATATATATATATATACACACACACACACACACACCCACACATATATATATATATATATATATATATATATGGTTTTAATTTTTACATATGTATAAAATTATTAATATATAATAATCTGACATATTTGAGACATTTGCATTATTATTATTATTCATATTTTCATAGCAGATTGAAATTCAAAGCAATAAGGTTACACTTAAAAATTTACATTTTAGAACATTTTTGTATTTAGTTTTTTTTTTATATAATAATAGCGATTTAAAAAAATATATAATAATTTAATAAAAATGTTATTTAAAGCAAACAATTCTAAAATTCTGAAGTTTCAATACATTTCCCAATTTAATTTTCAATTTCAGATTTTCACTGTTTCACGAACAGAAACATTACAATAAAGTCACACTCTAAAAAAAAAACATGAAATGCTGTTACCTGTGGAGTTATGTGTACAGTTATCACACACCCCTCCGCCTCCTCTGAAGTGTTCTCCAGGGTGAGGATCCAGGCTGGCGTTGTAGTGGCAGGAAGAGGCGTGGCCGTGGCACTGGCATGGGCGGCAGCTGTACGCCTGTACCTGATCTCCAGCTCTGAAGGGTTTGTCATTGAAGAGAGGAGAGCAGCGCTCGCACTGTTGGAGAGAGTGAGAGATCAGAGCATATCTACATACAACATCTACATATACATTTATCAGCAAAATCCAGACGCGACCTCAAGGTTCAATGATAAAGTCCCCACAGTCACAAATAACACAATATTTCCATATGTACAAGACAGAGCAAAATCAGCTCATTTATTATAAGTGACTTTCAACAACTGAACTATTTTAATAGGACACTTCATCGAACGGACATCTAATCGAAAGAAAAGGGCGAAGAGGCAAGAGAAAAATTTTTTTTTTGAGCCTTTACTAGAAAAGTATTTGATTTTTGTGAACAGTCATTACAAATTACTGAGAACATGGGAGTAAATGAAATTATTAAAAATGTATTCTAAAAAGCAAAGAATTCCCCAGCGACTGCTCAGGCTCGCTATGTAAGGCTGTTGTTTGGGCAGCCGTAGTGGGCCATGAGCCCAGAGGGAATTGCAAATTCAGCAGGCTGGATGCTGGAAGAGCCAGAAACAGACCGCCCGCCACTACAGCCCTCTATGCCAATCAGGGGTCTGACAAAATGCTACAGGGATTTGAATTTTTACACATTTAAGAATGTACTTTCAGAGAGAGCAACTATAAGTGCAAGAGTTTTGCAATACTAAAGCATAAATTACCCTAAAAAACATGTTCCAAACATTGTATGTGTGACCACGTTCATCCAAAATTGATCAATATGGAAATTAGCAGACTTATTTAAAAACATAAAACTAAAATTGCAGGACAGAGATCAGCACATGCAGGAATTGTGTGTTTTTTATTCGTCTCCAGTGTGTGAGGTGGAGAGGAGCCGGGCTCCAGTGGGGAAAGAGCCTTCATCCCGTGTGAAAGGCCTCTGTGAATGCCATGGCTAATTTCACGCTCCCTCAGGAAAGGTCTGTGCGTGGCTGCACCAGTAGCAAGCCTACAGTTAACCTTTAGCCTGTTTGAAAACACAAGGTTTTAGCAATGCATTGCCAAAATGGCATTCTCCATCATTTATAGTTACTCTAGAAAAGGCCGAAGGGATCTCACTGAGGTTGGTTACACAACTTTAAATCAGTAATCATAGCAGAAGGGACACTAATATTTCATGATGCTGAAGTGATTAGGAAAATGTCTGATATTTATAGCCAATGAATTAATTTTGCTGAGAATATTTGATCCCTCGATTGGTGATACACCAGTTAACTAAATTAAAATAATACTTGTTTCTCACAGGCTGTCAAACAATCAGTGAATCATTCTAAAATTCACTCCATTTCATTCAAGTGGTTCAGGTACATTAAACAGTTCATTAAAAGGTGGATATTAAAGGGATAGTTCACCTAAAAGTGAAAATTCTGTCATTAATTAGTCACCCCTATGTCATTCCAATCCAAGACCTTTGATCATCTTTAAAACACAATTTAAGATATTTTTTATATCCAGGAGCTTTCCCTGGCAGAACCTGATTTTGCGGAGTTTGACGTGTCCCTGGGCCAACATCTTTGTTGACCCTGGAACAACATTGTGATTAGCCAATCGCATTTGAAGAACCAGTTTATAGTTTTTGTGAAGCTTAGGCTTACAATTAGTGTTTGGTACATCAGTGTCAGTCATCTGTCATTTCCTCTGATTTTAGGCATTACACATGGGTAGGGTTAGGTGTAGAGATATGGTCAAAACTAAAATTTGACAAAAAAAAAAAACCATGACATAAAAATATGCTAACCCAGGAACACGTCAAACTCCGCAAAATCAGGACGTGCCTTTCCCTGCATAGGCAGCAACATTACTACAATGTTTAAGATCAGAATAGTAGTAATAACAGAGATAAAATAGTCCATGTGACATCAGTGGTCTAACCAAAATGTTATGAAGGTATGATAGAATACTTTTTGTGCAAAAAGAAACCAAAATAACGACTATATTCAAATGTTACTCTCTTACATGTCTTCAACACATAACACATCTTAATTTGTGTTCTGAAGATGAATGAGCATCTTATGGGTTTGGGAACATGAGTGTGAATATTTTTTTTAATTAGCTAGCCCTTTAACAGTCTTATAAATATGTTAGCTAATATGAATGCTACATATACACTTTTTAGAAGAGAATCAGAACAATGAAACTGTTAGAATCTTTGCAACTTTTACCCAACTACACACCTCTTCATACTGGCAATTAGGATCTGACATCAGTAGTCTAGAAAACACACTCTTACACAGAGACTGAAGATGAAGATTTGCTAACAGATGTTGTCTGAATGGCTTCTGAGGGCTGAATACTGTGGAATGACATGGATGTCACGTACCACATACACGAGACCTACAACACTGCGGTTCCCACTCCGTGACAACCAGTTTACTCCATGTGCACTGAAGACAAGAAATGAGACGCTTTCACTGCTCTGGCTGGAATATTACAAGGAAGCAAACATTAGTAGGGCCAGGTCTGTGTCTCAGAGCTAGTAAGCAAACACAGAAGATAACTCTGGGGCAGGCGGCAGTCCCTCCTCGGAGCCAGGTGTTTGGGTCTAGGGGTGTCTGGGGTGGTGAGACAACTCATATTTACACACACACACTTTTCAGCATCTACGTGTTAGATGTGGCCCTTGTTTGGTTCAGTGAAAACAACAACAGTAGCAGCAGTAGAGAGAGTGTGTCGTGTCTGGTCTTGAATAATGCATGATATCTGGTGAATAATTTAAATCACCAAACATCAGGTTTAAAAGTTTAATCCTGGAACTTGCTCCCAATGCTCAGAATTATATGCAGCGATCTGGACAGTGCAGATTCTCAATAGGATGAACTGCGAAAATAAAATAAAAAGCAGTTCTTCAAATGCAGAAAGTTTAAAACCAAGTAAATTTTTAGTAGCACGACAGTTACTGTTGTCAAACAATTTGGCTTGTTTTGCCAACAACAGGCTAATGTAATCAAATGTTATATATTTGCTTTTAATGTCATACTGTATTGCACACACTGCTTTGCTGAAGCTATAAATCAAACGCGCTTTCCTAAATGGTCTCTCTTTTCAAATGTAGTGTCAAAAGCTTTGCTTAGCATAAGTAATTCAGTAACCCTTTTTGGTAATTTAGCTTTTAATATTTCTCTCTCGCATTCTGAGTAGCTTGGCAAACTACAGTTTCAAAGTAGCTGCCCAACACTGGCATTCTTGAAAAGTGTGAGTACTGGAGCCTTAAGTCATCAGAGCTTTCCCTGAGATATAATTACCTTTGCTGGACTCATCATCAAGACACCCAGGGGCTGATGGGACAGGACGATTAGAGCACTGCTGCCCACAAAACCACTTCCTTCTCTTCTTCCCCCCACTACTTCTAGCTTTTTTCATCAGGAAACTGGAGATGTGTGTGAATGATCCGTTTTCTGCTTCCTCCTCCTCGCCTCTGCTTTTTTTTTCCCTCTGTCATTCCATTAAAGCCTATTTTTGAGTGTGCTGTTCATTAAAGAGGACTCTTGCACGTCATTAAAGGGAAGTGGTTAATTAAAAGGGGGCCTCCCCTGCGGGACTCACATTAGCTCCATGTGTGTGGCTCTCTGGGAGGCAGGCGCAGCGGTACGGGCTCACACTAGTGTCACAGCTGTCTGCATGGCCATGGCACTCACACCTAAAGTGACAAAGACACATAATTAGAAGCCACATCCTTCTTCGTTGTTCTTCTCATACATCTTATGAAACTGATTCCCAAGGTAAAGTCAGAATCTGGACATTAATACAGTACACAGAGAGGGTGAAATCAAAGAATTAGCTCAAAGAACAGAATGTGAAGATTATGCAGATTATGTTGGTGTCAGGCGCTGTCCGTGCATGTAACAGGCAGAGACGTGAATCATAGGGTTCAATATTGACTTTACTAAAAGACTTCCAAAATACAAGGAAACCTTACAAACACAGCAACGCAAAGTAACCTTGACAGAACCACAATACAAGACAGAATACACTTGGCTTAAATACACTAGGGAAGATGCAGGACAGGTGAGGAACACAGGTGGCAGGGATAAACTCATTAACTTAACAAGAACAGGAACAAGACCAAATAAGGAGAAAACCGGAAGAAAGAAAACGTACAGGTTACTTCCATAACACAGGTTCCAGAGATGGGATATTTTAAGTTTTATAAGTTACATTTAACCCTCTGGGTTCCGAGGGTGTTTTGGGGGCCTGGAGAAGTTCTGACATGCCCTGATGTGTGCTTTTTTTGAGCCGCTTATAAACATATAAGTGGCTAAAGTAAAATAACAGTGTAAACAGCACAAACTGGACTATAATAAAATTTTTATTAAATTAAAAATAAAACAAAAAAAAATGCTGTGGAATGCTGGAAAATGTTTTTAAAAAGTGGAAATTGATTAGCTAAAAAATGGTATTATATTAGCATTAAGAATTTTTTTATTATATTACATTATATTAAATTACGTTATATTATTTTACAACACTTTTTTGTTGCTGTTGGAATATATATATATATATATATATATATATTTATAAAATGTATAATTTAAACCTAAATGTATCATTTTCTGTTCCACTTTAATGCCACTTGGAAATACATAGCAGTTTTTAACAAATCAACAGGGTCAGCAACATCAACAGCACTTGACAAAATCTTTCTCTTCCTTTTCACATTCTCTAGATCTCTCCATCAGTCTTTCATTCCTTCATTCTCTCTGTGCATGGCTAATAGGATGTTCGCATTCAACATTTATAAATGCCAGTGGAAATATCAACGGCATGTCGTAATGTACAACAGCAGACCTGACAGGTCTCCATCAGACGGAACACGCACCTGCAGGTCACCGCTTTAATTATTCATTCTCAAGGGCCCTTATTCGACATTATCATCCACCCATCTTTACACAGCTCCCTCTAAAAGCAGCACCCTTCACCTCGGTTACTCAAACAAACAACTTAACAAGCAAACAAGAGAAAAGGAAAGTGGAAAAGAAAGAGCGCTGTCGTTATTGCTGGAGGTTATTACCGTATGAGCATAAAGCAGACGCTAATGCTCCCAGACACAGCTTGACACCCTGTCAGAATACCTCAAAGGCTGAATTTACGCACATTTTAGTCCCCAAACACACATACATCCTCTTCTCAGCCTCTCGCGGGTTTGAACTGTCAGTCTCCCTAAGGGGGTGAATCCACTACTGTTTACTCTCTGCCTTTGTTTCTCCGGCGAAGCTGTTGCGATGTCTCAGAGAGCTGCACAGCAAAAAACGAGAGAGAAAAGGCGGGGAGGACGGGGGACACCTCTGAATGTCAGAGGATGATGAGATTTCACAGTCTCTAAATCTCGATTTCGTCTGTGCCAGTTTAACTAGCTCTTAATTAAAGCTGCCTTCTCTCGCTCACTCAGACGCACTCGCACAGCGAGAGCGAGCCAAGTTTCAGCTGCCTGCATAATGACATAATTACCATAGTCGTAAGAACAGTGGCTGTTTAATGTCTGAAGGTATACATGGGTATAACACCATGTCTCGGCTTCTGAAGAGACAAAAGAACATTTTCGACATTCGTGAGAGACGTAAAAGAACATTTCAGGCTGATTAGCTGAAGCCTCCGAGAGAAAAAATACAAGTTCTAAAGTTTTCCTGCCAGTGATTTCCAAATGTGGCATCCACACTGTAATTACGAGACCATTAATGGAAAGACAAAATCTGTGTTAAACATGGCATTACTCTCTGTGGCTAATAACAGACATGTCATCGATCCTCCAGTTGTGTCAAACTAGCAAACATAATTTGTCTCCCATCAAGTCATTTGGCTTCATCAAAGTCTGAATTATCCTGCCTTGTCTGCCTACTCATTTTCTCATCAAATATAGAAATCGAATCAAATTTAAAATTATGTCAAATTTTATTACTGGGAATGGTAATCATGGGGCAAAAAGGGGAGATTGTGTCGCGTGACAACTGATTGGGGTTGACTGGTGTCAGGGTGCTGTTGGTTTCGGACCTGCCGCTGATGGTGATCTCGTCCACGGCGTAGTAGCGATGACGGAAAGGAATTGTGGGATCTTGAGTGTGGTACTGGCCGTGAAGGTGGATTCTCACATGTGTAGCTCTCACAAACTCCTGCAGGGCGGCGCTGTTGTAGAAGTCGTTGTAGCCCGGTCGCAGGTTCGGCTCAGGTGTCAACATGCTGAAGGTGATATTTCCACGGGAGAAAGGTATGTTGCTGATGCAAAAGAAAACACTAATTTAAGTTTGCAGTTTTTAAAAGTGAAATCAGACTGCTTTTGAAGCAGTGGTTCTCAACTAGACTGGCTTGCATCAAAGAAGTGGACTCACATTTCCAAAAAAAACACAAAATAAGTTAAAAATAGCTTAAAAATATATTTTAATTTGTTTTTTGAATATTGTATATTAGGTTTTTTTTTTTTTGGTTTGTAGTAAAAGCAGGTAACTCCAACAGTTGTTTTTTTTGTTTTGTTTTTTGGCAAAAGCAGATAACTGCACATTTCATGTTTTAGAGTTTAAAATAAAACTTCATTTATCGTGCACTGTTGGCATCACAACTTTGTAGATAGTTTATGTTCACATACAGCTACATGACACACTGCATGAAAGATCGTATCTGAAAAGGCATAATGGGGCACTTTAAATTATGTCGTTATTTCACATATCTTTCCTTGGAATAAAATTAGTCATCAGGCATATTTTAAAAAGAGGATGAGTAAATGATGACAGCATCTTTAAAGAATGCCCCTTTAAAGTGTTACAAACATAAAAGGTACCCTATATTGTCCTACTGACTAAAGAAAGAGAAAAAGGAATAATATTCCTGCATCTTAAGCTTTGAGCATGTGAGTGATTGAAAGAGACCGAGATTTTCAAGTTTTGACATAGCAGGGTAACACGCTGTCAGGTAGAAAATGAAACGTGTCACTAACTACTGAAATGAACAAACATCAAAGAAATTGGAAAAGCAAAGGTCTTTTCTTTGGATCTTAGAACTACTGAGAGGAAATTTCACTAATATATAAAATATACTTTAGTGATATGGGGTTTAAAAGGGAGATTTCTCTGAGGGCAGGAATAAATGGGGTGAATAAGAGAGTTCTCGAGGTCTTTCCATGGGGCAGGACAGGTACAGCCTATAATGCATTATTCACTCTCAAGAAAGATCCACAGAGCGCTTCTGCACGTTTCAGCCCTAATGCTGGCAGACTTATCCAGGACAAACCTGTGTGAAGAAAATCTTTTGTCCCCATCTCTTTTCCATATACCTGTGCTCTCTGTCTCTCTTTGCCCACATGCTATGATGTGACATGCCTGAAGAGTCTAAGTGCAGACCCTTATGCCACTGGGTCGAAGCTTTTGTTTGCAAACTAAAATACTCAGACAGGTAAAGTGATGAAACATCTGGCTAGTATGGCATTCATCCAAACAGGACCAAACTTAGCAGAATGAATAACTAACATTTTAAACATATTAATTAAGATCCAATTTAAAATATAGAACCATTGTCATTATTTCAAACTTTTTTATGAAACTGGGATTATTTATATATGAACTATGATGCATTTTGTTTTTTAAAAAAGGCTATTAAGGGGGGAAATAATTAGTTTTATCTCAAAGTTTTATTGCTTGAATTTAATCAAAATTATTTATTTAAACATATTAAGTCCTCTTATAGTCCCTTTGGAAATTTGCTGAAGCCCCATATAGTATTTGAAAACCAATAATGTAAACATGTTTTTACACATTTAAACAATGTGCTTCAACCTGGGTCCTTAAATAACTGTAGGTAGAATTAGGACTCAAAGAAAATGTATCATTTAAACATAATTGCCTTTCACTAATCATTTTGTGAGGGACAATTATGCATGTTTAATGTGTCCCGTCAAATTCAAAAAGTAAAAAAAGACACATGAACTGTAGTTTATCGTCATAAACAGTTACGATAACCCTCTCGGCCCAAACCCATTAAAATAACTGTCCTCATTTTCTCTTTCGTATGCATATGAAACCAGGTGCTTGTGTGGTCCATAACAGCTAAGTATCTCTGCTGTCTTGATTGCGGCCAAGGACAGCAGAGATCAGATCTGAGCAGGCTGGACTGCAGCCAAGAGCAGCATTTTCCTCCCCATTCTCCTCCTAGATCCTCCAAAAGCTCACTAAATGACAATCCACTGCTTTTATCAAAGTAGGAACTTGTCGCAACCCACTTTGATACAGCTTACCTGGCAGGAATCATTAGTTCAAGGACTGTTATCAGAGTCAGAAGTGCCTGTGGATGGACTAACAGACATATAGAGCACGGTGGTTTTGTGTATACACTACCTGGGCAACTGTAGACAGTTTACAGAATCAGGACGATCCAAAGGCCCGTTATCCTCCATTCCAAAGTAGCTGCAGTTCTTGGCCAAGAACTGCCAGTCCTTCCATTCTGAGCTCCCGATTGTCTTCCTTTGAATGCGGACCGCTTCAGGCTGAGCATTGAGGAACTGGAGTATCACGTAGAAAACCTGTAAAGGAAGCATGCAAAATTGACAGAGGGTGAAATATGCATGAAATACTAAACAGCAATGGATTATCTATTATCTGCACAGCAACAGTCAATGCTCTGCTGCCTCCTAAAGCACGCAGCCGCTTTGAAGAACAGCTTGAAGCGCCGCTTTACTCTTCCCTCTCTCCCTCTGTGGCTTCATTTTGAGGAGTTTGTTGAGAAACTGGTTGCAGCTTTGACTAAGTGGACACTTCAAAGTCTGTGTGGTGGTGTGTTTTATCTGGTATTGAGAAAAGAGACTGAGGCAGAGCTGCATAAATCCTCTACTTCTTTGCAGCTGGACTCTCTGCTCAGCTTGGCTTAGCCACATGGATGACTGGGCGACTCACTCAGACAAATACAAAGGACTTTAGGTCGGCTTTAGTGTATTCAAATGGAAAAGATGCTACCCAGTGTCTGGATTTGAGAAAGCAGCCACACAAATAGACAACGTCAGGTTGAAGCTTACTTTAAACCAGTGACTCTCACCCAGGAGACCAGGGCCTAAATGGGGCCTCTGCAACCTTTCTGGGGGCCCCTCAATAAATCTTAAATTGTTGTTGTAGTAAAATAATCATAATTAAAATGCAGGGTCTATATGAAGTAATATTGTGTCAGACAAAGTGGGGCCTTGGAGTCAGAATAGTTTTAGGGGTCAAGAACTGAGAAACTAAAATTCCCTTGATCTTTTGATATATACAGTAAGAGGTCAATTGTACTATAAAAATCCTATATGCAATATTGACAAGCAATATTGTTAACAGAAAAACAAACACATTTCAGACTGCTGAACAAGACTCCATCATGGGAGCGACTGTGTGATTTGTAATTGCTAGGTATCAAGAGATCAAATCCCCCAATGAGCTTCTCTGTTAAACCATATCTGGCAACCATATGCACACCCTCTCTTTTTGGAGGCGCCATGATCTGAAAACATATACAGTAGTATACATATACAGTACAAATAAGCTATAGTTCAACAATCTCCATTTGAGGTATTCTGCTTAAATGAAAGTGTCATTTAGCTAGTCCTGTCCAGTGCCAAGTTATGAAAAAACTGTCCAATAACAGCAGTGGGCATTTACTTGTGAGCCTACAATCTGCCAAACCTTGTCAAAAGCATTCTGATGGGGGGGGGTTAAAAAACAGGGGAAAAAATAACATTATAAAAATAACAAAGTAAAAAAAAAAAGTTCAGGACCCCTTTAAGAATCACGTCTTTAAACCAGTTATTGTCTTGATTCTCCTTAAACTAAACTTTTATGAAGCTAAACTGAACACCCCTATTGGTGGTTATGTACCTGATACTGTCCATTCTCCAGATCTATAGTGATAGTTATTCCTTTGTCCAGCAGCTCTAAAGTTGAAAAGATGGAGGAGATCCAGGGGGTTCCGATGTCATTGTCATTGATGTAATGCAGTGGGTGGGCATCCTGGTTCAGACGGAGCACTTTGTTATGGGTGGTATCATTGGCTGCGTTGGGAATGCAGTACCTCTCCACTAGGGGGTGCACTCTGGGGTGACTGGCAGGGCAGCGACATGTGGAGTGGGTGTGTAGGTGAGGGAATCGACCAGTATACACCTCCTCAATCTCTCTGAAATACAAAAATGCATAATTTAAAATTGTTCAGGTTTTACACTGGTTTCGCTTCAGGATCCAGATTATATATAGCACATCTTTGTAAAAACTACTTCTAGAGCTATATCTGATTTTAATGCCCTGTGACCTTATACTTACCTGTTGGTTAATGTCTTTGGATAAAATCTAAAATCCTGCATCCTTCCAATGAATTGATTTGACCCTGGGGAGAAAAAGAAAGGAAAGTCAATGGGCACTATTGAAGACGGTCTGCAGGATCCATAGCAACTAGTGGATTACCTTATCTATATCTTTATTTGAGTTAAAGAGACACTTGCTGCATGGTGGGATCTATTATGCTTATTTACAGTTCTCTGTGAGCATTAATCCCACCGGCTGGATGGGCGGCATAGATCCAAGCTTAAACGTGCAGATCCATCCACATCAACAGATAAGATATAATCACTTCAGTTCTAATAACCGGCTCTGATTGAGATGTCATATATGGATGTTTGCCCTGAAATCTTTTCATCTTTGTGTGCTGAGTCTGTGTTTTATATGGGATATTGTCAGATTTATATAACGTATTTAATTCATTATAAAAACACACAAATTAATTAATAAGGGGTTAGTATGCATATCAGTATGCAAGATATGCCAAGCCAGAGAAAAATGTTACATGCATACATAGTAATAAAAGAACTTCTTACAAACAAATAGATTCAAAATAATCAAATAAATTTAGTTTTGAGGTCATTTTCTCTTTATACTTACTCATGGCATTTATTTGATAAAAGTAATATTATGAAATAGTGTCAATTTGTAAAATTATTATTACAAATTAAAATATTTTTTTTGTGGTTTAAGGTATTAATTATTTTTATTTATTCTGCGATGGCAAAGCTGTCATTACTCAAGTCTTCAGTGTTCCTTCAGAAATCATTCTAAAATTCAATTTGGTGCACATGTGCTAAATATGGCCATCAAATTGAGAAATGCTGAACATAAATTAATTTGTGTTTTTTTACTCCAGACAAAAATACAAATAGCATGATGTTTGTCTCGCTCTATGCTTTGTCCACATGTGTCCTACATGAATCAAACAAGCATTTCAGACCCCTGGGCTCTGGATATAGAGTTAGAAATGTGTGCAAAATGGATTACACAGAGTGCAACTTTCATGTGAAGCTGTTGTGTGTGTGTGCATGTTTGACAGTAAATGAGGCATGCTCTATTTGAAGAGTCTATACAGTATACTGGATTGGCTCCTTGTACTTCTGTGCCATTTAGGAAATGAGAGAAACAAGCAGCACTGGTAACCCATCTATTGTGTCCTCTGAGAGATCTGGGCAGAATTATTGTGATTTTTGCAAACAAACACAGTAATGTTAAGCTAAGATTAAAATGAATGCAGAGTGAACTTAAAGAAACTTTAGCAAGTCTATTCTATTTGTGGATGTGTATTCAAAATGTGTGTGTGATTGTGTGTATTTCATTCCCTGGGGGTATTACAGAAATCCCATCTCATCTCATTTATGAGGAGATTATTTGTTGCCATATGGTCACCCTTGACCTATATAAACTCCAACTATGATTAGTTGCAGGCTTATGAATATTTCTATAATGGAAAAATGTAACATGTCTGCAAATTAGTGTGTCCTTTTCCGCACTCAATTTGAGTGATAGGAAACCATGTGACACTGAGGAGAAACGCTGTTAGATGAGGATAACCACAGCTTTGAAAAAAAGGAAAGTCAAATCAAATATATAATAAAAACAGCATAATAAAAACTAAAAGAGCAATGGAGGAGTACTGGAATCATTACCGTTAGACCTTCTACCAATCCACAGAGGACCCTCTGAGGTGATGTCATCAATTGGTCCTGCCAAGGTTTGTGTGTCCAATGCTGTGCCATCATCCTCTTGACCATTCAGGAACAAGCTCACACTTGTGTCATGTATCTATGGATTCATTAGAAGTAAGACAAATAAGTTACAAATGCACGATTCAGTCAATTGCTATTATATAACAACAACATGGCTTCCAACACAAGAGGTGTATTGGCATGTGTCTTAGCAACATGCTAACACTTAACTCTTCTAGAGTCAGGGGTGTCTCCAAGTGGAGTGTTATTTGTGTCATGAAGAGTATTTCCATATCGGTAAAGTTCCATGACAGATAGGATGTCATGTAGGCAGCTAGGCAACAGACCTAATATTTATGTTTTTATGGCTGAAGATTGTGGTACTTTTCTTAGATAACGCCCCTTCATCACATTCATATTTGCATGTTCTTTCACAGTCTCCTTTAAAAAGGTGCATGGAAATAAATCAACAAAAAATCCATAAGGATGAAGGCAGCGCTAGACTGGAGGATCCTTAAGCTGCTCTCTTTCATGGCCGCTGATTGAAGACTGTAGAGAGGCTATTCTTGAAATCTCTAACCAGCCAATGACTTGCTGCTGAGATCTGAAGCAACGTCACAGTGATGTAAATGAATCCTGAAGTGCTTCATCCCATTTACCAGCCCCGCAGACTCTTGAAAGAGCTCTGGTGCCCTTATTGTTGCTTTCCCAGCATTTTCATCTCCTCCTTCCATTCTAGCAACTGTTGCTTTGGGACAATAATATGGGGTTTTTTGTTGTATTTGATAACTGCATTATTAAGCCCTTTTGTATCATCAAAATTGTTACAATTAATACAGTGAAGTGTTTATCACATTCAATTCCATCAGAACACACTTATAGCTACATTTAAATTTAAAACACCATTATTACAGCATCTACAGTCTCAGGCACTATGATAACCAAACATTCTGGCTTTGGTTCCAACTTCATTCACTCCTGCAAGAAATTGCACTATTTCAGTCAGGAAAGAAGGACTGTCATTCTTCTGGTCACATTTCTTTGCAGTAGTTTCAGTGATTAATTTCTGCATTGCTTTAGTTATAGTTAAAATTATGCTTATTAAATTATACTGCACGTGATTTGGGGTTTTGCTTTTGTTGTTTGATCTCACCACTTAATGTTATTTGACAAACACCATTTATTTGATGCATTATTTGATACATAGGTTCCATTTTTGGTTCCATTCCTTGTCCCTAAATCAGTTTTTTGGGGGGGCTGTTAGATAAATGCCTAAAATAAGGTCTGTGGTTAACAAAAGCTTTTGAAAACAATGTTTACATTTTTTTCTACAACATAAAATACATCAATAATTTCCCACACTTGATTTTCAAAGACTTGTTTTCATGTGTCTTGAAAAAGGCAGTTGCTAAAGTGTCTAAATCGGAAATTAAACATAATCATGAAAAACTCATCTATAAGAGGAACCAGAGTAATGTTAACTTTTGGGTTGGCCTACAAAATTACATCATCGCTACAGCAATATATCCGATCAATCTTTGACTTGTGAATGTGAATTATTTGAAATAGTAAAAACTGAAATATGTGAATATGGTAATCACAGGCTGCATACAGTACACACTGCAGCACCACAATCAAGCTGTTACTGCCTAATTCCTTTTTGAGTGTATCATTGTGTCAGGTTTACCAACCTGTCTAGTGTGTATGTGTGTGTTTTTAAGATGGGGGAAATAAGTATTTGCTGATTTGAACTGCTTGTGTCCTAAGTGCATCACTTGGCTAGCTCTTATTGTGTTAGAATGCAAGTGTGTGTTTGTAGTGTGGGACTGGTCTGACCTGTCTGGAACGCTGCCTTATGAGATCAAACCAGTGTGGAGCAGATTAATAACTGGCCATTCTGTGGAGCTTTTAGTAACGTACTAATCAGCAGGTGCTGACATCTTAAAAGCTCCTCTCTCCGCTTTCAAATTGAAAAAAGGAACATTTAATCTGCACAGGGATTTACCAGAATGTGCAACAAATTTATGTCATTATTTATATAACAATGGCCATTAAGCAAAGGTCCAACTAGCAGCAGAAACTCCTAGTAAAAACCAACAATAATTTGTTCCTAAAGTCTTGCAGCTTTAAATAAAGAAGACACATAAATAAATGTTTTGAAAATGGTGGAAAAAGTTCTATTTTTTTTAGCTTTAAATCAGTGGGAAATAGCAACGCTAAGAGTGTCCACAAGACACCACAACTCCCTAAAAGCCAAAGCTGTAACTTAATAACTAGCTGACATTAAGAAATAGTAACACTACCTAACCGCTAAAGGTCTATTGTCCATCAGCCTTGTAGAAGTAAATACTGAACAAATATTAGCCATTTATTTTATTTTTTTACATGTGGCAACACAAGATCTTTAAAAGGACCAGAAAATGGAAAAACTAATAGTTCTTCATCATTTAAAAAAAAAGCTTATTGCAAAAACAGCTTGTTTTGAAAAGGCTAAACACTTCAGACCATTTGCACTGCAAATCCTAAGGAAACTGATTATTACACTATTACATTAGACTCACAGTCTGCATTTTGCCTCCACGCTTTGAAAAAAAGCAAGAAAAAAGGTCAGGGAAACACCAAATTATGGATATATTTGTAAAAAGTAACCACTGGGGAAAAGTGAATGAACTAATAAAATTTAGACGTGAGATTTAGGAAATACTTAAAACCCTTTTCGAGTGTTAAAGGAAGACAATTTAGCCTGCGATTCTGTTCTAAGAAAACAACAGTGCACAATCTTTCAAAAATCTCACAGGGGGCTTTTTATATCAGCGATTTCATAATTCACACCAAAAACAATGTTGTGATCTTTGGGCTTGGACCATAAAGCAGGGGCAGATACAAGCTTAACCCGAAGCCAAGTCGTCTGCAGCAGCGTGAGTGACAAACCATTCCATGATAAAGCCCTTTCCATTTCGGCACTGGAGGAGCTGTCAGGGCCTCTAGAAATATTCCACTCTGGATGAGGGTATCAGCGCGAGCAATCCTCCTCTTTTAACGCTGATACCTGCCGGAGCCTTGCCCTTCTATCTGAACGCACACTCTCTCCCGCCACCTCATACACACTCACACATACATAACCGCAAACACGTGAGATGTTTTATTTATGGCATATAGCTAGGCCTCGCTGTGATTCTTATCATTTAAATGAAGCAAAAAGGTTTTCCTATTTGTAATTTGTTACATTATCACATGTTTCATAATGCACTCAGAGGCCAGTGCGGTGATGTGAAATATAACCATCACAGACAGGAAGCTTGCAGCGCTGCTGTTGATGCCGGGGCCTCTCTTCACTGTCCACCATTACAGTGCAAAGAAAACTGATGAAAAGCCAATTTCCCCTTTATCACATTAACGCAGCCATGAGAGAGAAACATTTGTTCTACTCAAGTACACTAAAGATACAATTACCAATCTCACATATACATGTTTTATATCGGCCTTCCTCCTCCTGCTGTGAGGATGGCAACAATATATTAAGACTAGCATGACAGTTTATTTAAGAAAAGAAAATTGTCTCTGTGGAGCTGGAGAAGTCAGAAATATATAAGGCAATGTGTCAGTGCTTTTAATAAAGGTAATAACTCTTGAGAGTCTATGCTTTACACAGAAAGCATATCTTGAGTTTGTTTTTTTCCCCCCACTGTTCACTGTGTCTGAACAGAACTGGATTTATTTTAACTAACTAAGTTCTCAATGCAATGCATTATCACTATAGTTTCTACGTCTATGTTTATCTTTTTTTTGAGAAAAGAGCATTCTTGCACAAATAAAAAGCTCTCTTGTGATACTGAAGACCCTGTAGCATCCAGGCAGACGATAAGTGGTGTTTTTGTACGTTAATAATAAGTGGCGTACCACACTAAATCTGATTAGACATTTCTAAGTAAATATTTACCATATGTTCATGCAGTAACTTTCCACTACAGAATAGTGAGCGCAAATTGGTATGATTGCAACTTTGACATTTTAAACTGGTAAATTAGCAAATGTTCATAAAGCCCAGTGTATGCAAGCATGTTTTATTGAAAGCTGTTTGTTTTTGCAGTATTGTTAATGGTCTTGCAGCTGGGCTAATTGCTGATGCAGGAATATCTAGATATGTAGTGAATTACAATCTTTTTACATCAAGATAATGATTTCAATTGGACTGTTTCTAGAAAACATGACATTTACAAGCCATTTACAAGTGCAAATGTTCCTAATTGATCCGGTTGTCATTAAGGATATTAATCAAGCAAGCTCTCTCAACAGTGAACGAGGAAGGTGAATTCAATGCAGTTTTTAATGCAAGAATGGAAATAGCAATGCCTAAGTGATTTTCCTGTTATTTCCTTTTTTCCTCACTTGTCTCTGACTTTGAAAGCGCTGGAAACACAAGGAGAGCTACATCTAGCTCATCTATGGATGAAAATTATTATTTTCTCTTGGAAATTTTAAATAAAAAGGTAAAGGTTAAAACAACCCACCAGCAATACAACAGATATTTTCTTTGGAAAATGTTTTGAGACAATGTATAAACAGTATATATATATATATATATATATATGTTTTTTTTATCTTTTGTGGAGTTATAGCAAGCATGACTATTTAGCCAAAACTTGAACGAAAACGAAACCACCAAACCAACACAAAATGATGTACAAGTACACATTCTATATTAGACAGCAACTTGTCTTTTGAAAGTCATATTTCTGATGTTACAAAAACTCTACACACTACACACTCTCTCTGTTTAAATCTAGATTAACTTTTTAGCCAAGCATTCGAATAATGCATCTCAACTTTTCCTGCCGTTATATCTGATCAGATGTTCATTATTAATCTTTTAGCTCTGGATTAACAAATCTTCATTTTCTTAGTCTGAACAGCAGCTATGCTAATTTTGTTCCTATTTGTTCTGTTTCTACCATGGGATTGTCATCCCGTGGTAACTAGGAATTAACAAGCTCCAGCCTGGATTCAGAACACTTAAGACCTCTTTACCTCACATCTATGCCATATGATCATGTACAAACTACTACTACATATACTGTAAAACATTACTTTGGTGTACAGCTGCTTTGCAATGATATGTATCAATGAAAGCGCTATACAAATAAATTTGAATTGAATTGAACATGCCAGACCATTATAAGGCACTATAACTCTGTGAAAGAGACTTGAGGACTTGGCCCATGACCCTTGCGCGTGGTGCACAAACGTGGAACTATACATTTATTAATATGTGTTAATGTTAGTTAATAAAAAAAAAAAATTGTTCAGTGTTTGTTTATGTTTTTGTTGCTGTTACGTGATGTAGTTGTGTCTGACTAGGGGAGAGACGTAGGCTGATGACATCTTCATTTTTCAAAATATACAGAATGACTGTCTACATGAAAACGCAAAGGTTTCACTCTCCCATAACGGCAGATCCATCTGGAACAAAATGCCTATACAATAAAAATACAGCTAAACACGTCTTCGTGTCAAAAGGGCCTTAGTTATTTAGCAGACACTTTTTCTCAAAGCGAATTACAATGAGGAGAATAGAAGCAATCAAAACTAACAGTTGATAGCTGATAGCTAACTGATAGAAGTGTGTGTGTGTGTGTGTGTGTATTTTAATAAAAGAAGACAGATAAAATAGAATTAGAATAGAGAGTGCTAGAGTTAGAGGGTCAAATAAAGATGGAAGAGATACATACACACACACACACAAAGGTAACTAAAGTATTCATTCAAAAGGTTACATAATACTCTTTTTTATAATATATATATATACACACTGTATATCTAAATATTTATAAAAGTATAATAAAATAAAAAAAATAATAGTAAACTCCAAAAGGTTGATAATTCTACAGTTTGTTAAAATAAGAAATTAGAGTTTCTTATATAATGTAAAAATCATTAAGCGTTATAGCCCTTTAAAATCATGAGGCGTTTAAGCAGTACAAATATTGAAATAACCTTTATGGAATCAAAAATCAGACCAAGCAAGTGAGCACATATATCACGCATTACAAGATTACAAGTCTCGAATAACCATCAAAGTGAAATAACCAATCCCACATTTCATGTAGCCTCTCATAATTTATTACCACCAAAGATGAAATATATAATTGAGCCAATATAGTGCACATGCGACGTTTTCTGTTTGATGAATTGCCGTTTATTTAGAAATGCCGGAAATGTTTAACATACCGGTGCATTTTAGCACCTGACTTATTGCCGTCTGGCTTTATTTATGTAGTGCGCTGAGTGCTGGTGTGTTCATATGACTTTGCTGTACACTTTACAGATTGTGGATGCGGGGGCAGCATGCCACGAGCTACCCATCCATCTCCTGACAGGCCTCAGATCCAGGACTGTACACTTCATTTTTTCCTCTACCCATCCCTCTCGCACCTTTCACTAGCAATAAACACATGCTAACTAGGCAGAAGGGCAGCGGCAGCTAAACAGAGGAGACGTAATCAGCCCCGCCACATCTGCAAAGAGCCGTGACCCCGCAGCTATGACAGATTACAGGACTCCGTTGCGGCCACACAATGCATTTGATCTGTCTGATCAGCGTGGACGATTTCCGGGATGGTTCTCGCCCCATGGCTGTACGCCCGTCTGTCATTGTTACTCACGCCCGGTCTGAGAGACATAATATACAGTGAAATTGCTCATATCAACTTATGGCCATTACCAGTTTCACAAGAAGCTCTGCCATTCAGCATTGCCCCTTTTGATTTATATCCATCCGCCGCTGATCTTCTCTGACTTTAATCTGAATAAAGACTCCTGAGAAAACTTGCCAAGGAAAGCCCATCTCTGGGCAAACGTTTAATTCCGTCTGACATTGATGTGCTGAAACACACATAAATGCCTTGACAGACCAGATTAAACAATGCTCTGCACGTCATTGCTAAGGGTACTCAAAAGGCCAGTGTTTTTTCCTCTAGATACGACACGTAAATTAAAACCAGTGTATTCACAAGAACTGCAAGATATGCCGTCTGTGTCCTGTAGAAGTCAACTCCAAGAGCTGCAAAGACTCTAATATCCTGTCAACACTTTGGGGTGATTTATTCGCCACTCATGGCCTCCGGTGCCTGTGGACAGTGAGCTAGGGAAAGGTGGAAGCTCTCCTTGCCTCCATCCACCTTGTTTCACCTTCACTTGCGCTGCCAATCAGTCTCCATCACTCTGGGTGGCATGAGAAGCTCTGAAAGGTCAGCTGACCTGCTGCCAGCTCCCCTGCCAGAGCCAGAGGGCAGCCTGATAGCAGCGCTGACGTCTCCTCTGCTAGAGATTTACTCCTGTGCTCTGGCAAAGTGTATTCAAAGCACACCTTTATCTACAAAGATAAACATCTGTTTGACATTCTTGATATTTAGAATTTGAAACGTATCTTTTCTATGTGAAAAGCAATGAACAATAGACGTGATTCTATTTGCAATTGCAGCTTACAACAACAAGAAGTGAGCACTTGGAGTCTATTTGTGTTAAAAACTGTATTACTAAACACATACTGTGAAAGCAAGCAGCCTGCGGGTCTTTATTATCCTGCATGATCTTTTTTTTTTCTCACACAGATAGTTTGACTCCAGGCAGAGAGCTACCCTTCGCCAACCCCACTACCCCACCCCAGTTTTAGTGGTCCTCTGGCTCAAGGGGCCCTGGGCCACGGGCTGGCTGGCCTACTTATCTTTGGGTGGGGTGAAGTTCACGCAGGGTGATGAGGCATGTGCACATTCGGGTTAAGAGCTTGAGACTCGGCAGCTCTCGGCCAAAACAAATGTCCCTGGAGAACGAGCGTCTGCCACAGTGCAAGCCTCTGCGATCGAAATGGCAGGGCCAAGGCCTAGACCCTTGTGGAAGCTCTAATTGTGCGTGAAAATGTTCATTAACTTGTGAGATACTCACAAACTTTGAACAGCCAAAGAAAACATATAAACAGCCACAAAAGCACAGTTTCAGATTGCTTTCCACAGGAGCTGCAATGTTACAAACAATGCTGTTCAATAAATAAGAGAATAATACTGAGTTAATGAAAATAATTGCAGATATGATGTTGTTGCTTTTTACTATTTCTGCTCTTTCAATGAAAAGTGTGCCAAATGATGTTATGCATAAATAATAGGTGCGTGTCTCTGAGCAATGTTGAAATGAATCAGTTGAGCGATTGATTCAAATTATGCATTTACGATGCACAAATTATGTGTCTGCCTTAGTTTTTTTACGGCTGGAATGGGCTACATGGCTTTTGGTTTGGTTTTCCCCTGATACAGTTTGGAGCCACTCTACAGATTTGAGCTTGAAGATTTCATGGAAAATTGTGCAGTTTCAGACTATGATTACATCCATTCAGAGGATATCAAACTTTGGATATTTTCAACTGATTGTAGAACACACATTGTCTTTATTTGTCAAGCATCTCCTTACAACAAGGTGCACATTTCTGCGTGAGTTTGTTGTGATCGTAACAACCTTAAAGGACAAGATCACCTCAAAATGAAAAATTCTTAAATTGATTACTCCCCCTCATGTCGTTCCAAACCCGTAAGACCTTCCTTCATCTTCGGAACACACATTAAAATATCTTTGATGAAATCGGAGAGCCATCTGACCCTCCATCGACAGCAATACAACTGGAATGATCTCAGATCCAGAGACATAGTAAAACATGGATGTGACAACAGTAGCTCAACTTCAGTTTTGCGACACTACGAGAATACTATTTTTTTTGTGCAAAGAAAACAAAAATAATATAATTTACTTTTATTTTTAATTTACATTCTTTTCCCATAAGTTAAGCCATCCACCATTTTGGTGAGAATCGCAATGCATACGGTATACATGATTTAACATATTTGACAAAATCAGCCTTGTTTATGTCCTGAGGAAAGAACCCGCATGAGCGTAATTTTAGGTTGTTTGCACCTAGGTGAAACTGTGCGTATGCATTGTAATACTCTGATGCTACTGATGCCACATCTTGTTTTACCATGTATTTACTACATTTCTGGGCCTGGTTCATTTCAGTTGCATTCCTATCTATGGAGGGTCAGATGGCTCTCTGATCTCACCAATAACATCTTAATTTATGTTCAGAAGATAAATGAAGGTCTTACTGGTTTGGAACAACATGAGGGTGAGTAATTAATGACAGAATTTTAATTTTGATGAAAATGTATGATGGTGTGATTTTCCTCTTGTGACTATTTACAAAGTCGTTAAGTGTATAATGGCAGATTTTAAAAGTCGTGTAGTGTATTCCAGCCATTATTAATCCATTGATAAAATGATACAGTGAATCACTCAGAAGTCACTTGTTCATTTTCAAACTGAGTGCATTTAACAATAAAATGACTCCAACCATAAAACCACCAACTGGCAATCCCCACCACAGTCTGTCTAGAACACGCAAACACAACAGTCCTAATGCTGTTAGACTGCATATCAGGGCTCCTGAAATAAACATATTCAAGGACCTGAAATAACTATTATATAAATACATATTTAAGAATTTATGGTTCTAATTATTAGTTGAGGAACTGCATGAAAACACATTGTGATTTCAGAAAATATATAAACTGATAATGGTTTTGTTTCCTCTTCTATATAAGAAACGTGAGGGGAAAATACGTTTTCAAGATGCATAACGGTTTGACCCAAGCAAAGTCCTGTCTCTACTTGGCATCACTTCAGCTTTTTAAATTGTGACTAAACATGAGACCTGATAGCAAGAGCCGACAAAACAATGTCTGTGACATGGTGACATACCACAAAATGGACAAACTATTGATGTGCTAATGTCCACTTCACTAGTGAAGAACTGCGTCAAAAGACTCCCAACATGTCTATGCGAGAACAAGAAGTTTTAAACATTCATAGGAGCGTGTTTTGTCATGACAGGCACCTGACAAGCATTGATATGATAATTCAGATATACGTTGAGCAGCAGCTGTAATCACTGTTCCTCCTTGCCATTTACATTTTCAACTTTCCCTCTTCGACGACTCTTTTCATGTGTTGAGACCTGCCGAGGCTCGTCAGGTACGCTGTGATACGTTCACGGTTTTGAACTGACGTGCAAAGAGAGACAAAAAGAACACTGTTGTACTTTTCCTCCCTGCCGAGTCTTATGCTACTCGATACTTGCTTGATCTCAATTCCAGCCCACAACTTCAGAGAGACAAATTACCCACAATAAGCAGCACAACAAACAACTGACAGGAGCCCACTGTCGCTCGTCATCGTCATCCGAGCGGGCAGCATAAAAGGCATATCACTCTTCTCTAGCTTCTCCTCCTCTGTTGCTCTCACTCTCCTTTTAAAGTAATGACTACGGACAAGCACCTACAGATCAAGTCCTCTTTTCTTTTTCCCTGAAGCCTTTCTAAACGCTGTAATGTTGTATTCCGTTTGAGTGTTGCTTTTTTCCTCTGCTCTCTTTATCTTGGAGTTTCTTTTGACTATAGAAGCTTCCTCAACAGGCAGCAGGAAGACAGCTACTTGACAGGGTGCTTAATTATTTGGCGGACTGCATTTGACAAAACTATACTGGCAGTCAGTAGTGGAGTTAAAGACAACAAATAATCCCAAACTGATCCTAAAGTAATGTGATAATGATTATAGTAAAAACAGAGCACAATTAACGTCTTATTAGGCTAATATTTGCAAGAAAGAGGAAGCAGCAACAACACATGAGAGACATAAACTAATGTTAACATGAGTCTGGATGGTCAACTGCTTTAAAGGAGAACTTGGAAAAACTCATTTTGCTTTGTTAAACCTATAAAACAGAAATTGACTATAAATATAATTGATATACTGTAAACAATATAAACTCAGAATTGAGTATCAATATAATCATATTCATTCAAATTAAAATGACCACATGTATTTTATAGTACTTTAATTTATTCAATTACAAAAAAAAAACAAAAAAACAATTAAGTAACAATTTAATTTAAATAACAACAAAGTTAAAATTCTTTATTTTTGGGAGCATCTTAAAATGTTCACTTTCTTTAGAAAAAAACAAATCAATATGCTGCAATACATAGCCCTTGAAAGATATATATTTTAGTTTGGTGTTGATAATTAAAGTAAATAAGATTTAAAATGTCTGGGAAACACTGGGCTAGTTAATCACTGAGGTTGACTCGTTTAAGCCAATTTTCCACACAGTGATGTATTCTTTAGAATCTTAATAAACAGTCTGTAATATAGTTTGTTTAAAATTTCTCAATGGTAGTGTAAACATTACCCATTGTACCTTGCTCTTTTTTAAAACAGTGTGTACTTCCACTTTAAATCTTCACAAGTTCTGCTGACCCCGCCCCTCTTTTGGCACTCTCAGAGAAGTTTATTTAGCCGTATTCATAGTGAAATTTTCTAATTAGCACATACTTAGGAAAGACGATTTGCAAATATTCATTATACTGACTGCTTCTGTAGGTAAGGCTGGATCATGAATAATTTGCGTGAGCATAAAAAAGATCAAGGGCGCCATTCCCTTCAAAACCAAACATAAGTTAACGTTAATCCTCTGCGTGTTCAGTCACTCAGATGTTGGGAGTACATGAGTACTTCTATGTTTATTATTATTCAACAACAAAACACCTCAATCGCTTAGGAGTCATGCTTGTCTCTGCATCGCAGACTGATGGCGGCTCACTCAGGGCGGATTTGAGGTAAGACACCAGTCCAGTCCAGGGAAACGCTGCTGTTAATAAACAATTGAGGCAGGGGCCTCCGGCCGTATGACGTCACACGGTCAGATGGCTTGATTTGAGAAATGGGTGAAAAATGGGCAAAAAAAAAAAACACTGGGTGGATTTTTATCATTATAGGGTGGTTGTGTACACAAACTGCCAACACACATTTTATATCAAACAACTTGTAAAAGCACAACTGCCATTATATGACCCCTTTAAATCCTAATAGAATCAGAGTTATTAATCCTACCTGTCATTTGTCTTATTAAAACGTGTACACATACCTAACAAACGTGTCTGGTGTCTAACCATAAACCGCCCTAAAGGACAGCTACCTCATTTATTGTCCAAGCAACTCTTCTAACTACTGAATTTAACTATTTCATTCACTTTTAAAAAAGGGCAGTTGCATAATGCATTAATATCACTGTTTTAAAGTTGCCTTCATTTGTTTACATTTGTAATGTTTTTCATAATCATAAGGGATAGTTCTGTACCTGTGAAAAAAGCTTGCCAGAAACCAGGTACTACAGACTGTGTCAGTAATAGTCCTCAGCAAGTAGACCACCATGAAGAGTTAAGGCTGAAAATAGGCTAATTTTGTTCCAAGGATACAGTGGCCGGCCTGCAGTTTAAATTCCTAATGGGCACAGAAAATATATCTTATATAGTCCAAGTCAAGGCTGTCACAGGAAGGGAACATATTACCTCTGAATTTGTGGGAAGGATCTCATTATCATAATAATGTTTTCTGTCCCAGAAGTCAACCTGCTATTCATAATCTGAACGATTGCAATTTAAAGCCATAATAATCACTACTATTGTAAGGTAATACTCTCCACAGACGGAGCACTCTTTTTCCTGGTGATGGCCAAGTTTATCCTCTGCTCCTTCTCCTTTCCCTTCAGACACAGAGATACAGGCAGCCATTTCCAAAAGCTGAACAATGCCAGAGAGCCAGTCCTAATGAGACTGACTGGTACTTTGTCTGAGCAAAGGGCTCTGAAAGCTGAGAATGAAACATGACCCAGCAATTCCACAGTTTTGTGCTCTTCATTTTTGCACTGCTGCACTGGATACGGATCATTCTTTGAAAACAATGCAGAGGCAAAAGCAGCTGAATGTTTCTGACAGAAATGAAGCAGAAGCGACTGGACCTGTTGTGTGTGTGCGTGTGTTGATATATATTCAGAGCAGGGTATGTGAGGGGTTGACCTGCTCTCTTCCCCCTTCCTGCCCTCACAGCTGCAGGAAAGCAGATGTTTACCACTGTAATTAACGCCTTCTATTCATGCATCTTATCCAAAGTGGAAATCTGTTGTGACATGGGTTCAGCGAGAACCTGCTGCGGGTTCTCCCGACACAATATTAATATCAATATTTTCTGGCGGCTAATTACCTCAAATATGAATGGATGGCGATTTAGTGTTGCCAGGGCAACACTACAGGACACCTGACCAAGCTTATTATATTATATGATTTCTTCTTCAGTGCTAGAAAAACTATAGTCATACCTATTGGTACTTAATCGCCATATAAACTTCAGTGTACAATATATATTTAAATAATCTTGATCACATCAAACCGATCTGAAAAATCATTTTAAAAGTGATTTTAAAGACAAGAAATTAAAACTGAATTTAAGTTTCTTTTGTGTTAACATAACCGGTTCAAAATGAAAGGTGATCCAAACCTAATCAAGTCCTGCCCTATTTCCCACTAAATATTCAGTTTGCATTTATAGTTGGATATCAAATTATAAAGTTACATGCTTTTTCATGTTGTCGTAAAGCGTAAGTGACGCATATGTCCACAAAAAGAATAAGAGAAGAGAAACATGCTGCCTACCTGTAGAGCCATGTGTGTCCAGTGGCCTATGCTAATGTGCCCTGCAGTATTTATGGTTATGGAGAAGTTTTGTTTGCTGTGAATCCCATAGTGGATCTGAATATCATCCTTGGAGACTGTCACAAGTAGCACCAGTCTACCCACAGCGCTCTTTTCCATTAAAGTCCTGCACATTAGAAAAACAAATGTTAATTTAAAACAAGCAACACAAAAGAATATCCAAATAAGGCCTACATTTACAATATGATTTTTGTATAAAGCGTCTCATAGTATTCTGTCCTATAGCAACAGTTAAAGACATTAGTAAGCAATCAATACATTGGCTATGAAAATCCAACAACTCTCTTTTACTGGGAAATTCCTTGCCATCTAAAATGAACATCACTGTGACATTTATGCATGTTGTATCAATATTTTCCATTTGCCTTTTCTTGTTACTCGAAAACACCCTCATACACTGTCATATGAAACACCATTACAGACATTTTACGGGAAACGGCAGCATTTACGAACACAGGCCACCACATCCAATAAATCATAAAGCATCTGTACTCAGGTTGCGGCTGGCCCCAGAGTCAGAAACATCTCACCTACAGCCAAGCTTTTGCTGCCTGCTCCACTTGCAATTAGGCCAGGCTTCTCCAGGGAAGGCAACGTTTTAGTATTCAATAAGTCTACTAAGGCAAGTGTTCCAAAAAACTACGTCTGAGCGGTGTATATTTTTATGTCATATTACCAAGGGGATCTTAGGCAGGTATTAAACACAGGCCAATTAATTCACTAAGAACAGAATAAACACGCAAGCCTGTTGACTTCAAGGAGAGAACGCGACGGATGAACTGCCGTGACCGCACAGACTCGCTTATTTATTTTTCAACACTACACGCTTGTGGCTTTCTCTCTCTTTTCATGCTTTGCACTTGATATAAAATGCTGAAACAGTTGTTCTTCTTCTACAGCCTCTCTGACTCCATCCTTTCATCCCATCACCCACTTTCAACTATATCATTTTCTGTGCTGTGGAAAAACAAAGTGGCCTTTGAGTTGATGCTTTTTTGCCAGAGCTCAGGAAACACTGTGGCAATTTCATTTCATTGATCTAAAACTGGCCACAGCTGGTCTTGCCGGAGCCGAGCAAACAGGGCTCAGAGCTTTTTCAACTTGGCAGGACTCCTCACAGAATGTGTTCCATGTACTAACACGCTTTCAAAGTGGAGATACAACAGAGGACATGTCAGAAAATGAGGTGAGGACAACCAACAGCTGAGTGGGGATCAACTACACAGGAAAAGATAGTTTGAATAAAACCAGCTCTGGCAAGGCGAGCGGCCGAGCTAATCCATATCAGGTTTAGATCATACAGCGGTGTTCTAACAAGTCATTCTTTTCCTGGAACTGAGCAGGTATTGAAACTGATCCGGTTGATTAAGTAAAATATTCACTCTCTAAGTGACAGAAACACTTGCACTGCCTCTCTGATCTTCTTAAGGGAAAATTCTGGACGAGTGTCTACTTACATTACAGTGTCTTGCTCGAGTTTCAGCCACACCGTTAGAGTAAATGAGTTCGCCGGACCGAAGCTTAGAGACAACGGGGAAGCTGGACAACCTCTCGAGGTCGGAAAGACGAAGCTGATAGAATCGGCCTCCGCTGCTGGACGGCTGTCCTGTGCATCGCCCTTCCAGCAGGTGCCCACGCTTGTGGCGAGGATGTCGGTGTAGTCTGCTGTAGAGGAGCTATACGGACAGTCCTGGATGCAGAACTTTTGGATGCAGGTGTGGAGATCCTCCTGAACCTGGCCAGCTTGACAGAAAGCACTTCTCTCAGGAATTCCACACGTGGCCCTCGTCGGCGTGGTGGTGACAGGTTTATATGCCCCGATGTTCTCGAGCCTGGGGAAGTTGCCCTGAGGGGCAACCAGGCCAAGGGAGGCATAAAGGCTTAGGGTATACAGTAATAACATAGCACCTTTGTGCCCAAGGAGCCAATTCGTTGTTGGTGGCGAGGTTGCCTCCTGATGTAGTGATCTTAAATAAGTAATGATGGTCATGCCGGTGGTGACATTTTTACAGTCCAGTGCCTTGGGTAAGGCAGCGCAGCTTAATGGCACAATGTCAAAGTGGAGGCCAAAGCCTTCACATGATAGCTAGGATTTGGGCCCGTCAAAGTCCTGTAGAAAACCAAAGGGAGCAAAATCATATGTGAAAACATATTTATGAAAAATATTATACCCTGACACCCTTCCTGAGGCTCTTAGGATTCCACTTGATGCAAGAAAAGCTTAACAATTACTTTTGCCGGTGCATCTGAATTGCACTGAGCGTGCTTTTATGTCAGTAACATCCACCCTGAATTCAAGTGGCATTGCAAAGAGGAGAATTATAATAACCTCTCTAAAATTGTGTACAGTGAAGACATGAAATGCATGCACTAGAGAAATGCATGCACTACAGAGGTGAAAACCAGAGCAGGTGGGTTTATAGTGCCTTTTTAAAAACGCATAAATCCGGAGTAACAGTCTACAAGATTGATGACTGAGCAAGAGCTCAATTGTCGTCAACCTCGTTCACGTTACAATAGAAGCAGGCTATTTGCCAACATGCATTCAACAGGTTGCTGAAGCTAAACTTATTGACTTTGTATCAGAATAAAGAAAAGAGCAAGAATAAGAAAACCCGTGGGAAATTTTGTCCTCTTCAAGCTATACAAAGACTTCCCCTTGAACCATGGTGGTTTTACTCAAACTAAGTTAGGCTACTGTAGGCCTATAGATAAACAATGGTAACCACATATTAACCATGAATTTCCTACACTAACCATACGGTATTTGTAGTAAAACTGTCGTTATAAAAATGCATCAATAAACCAAAAACAAGGTTACTTGGATCCACTTGCCCATAGCAAAACCATAAGGGTAAGGGCAGGAGGTTGAGATTTTAAATTAATTTCTGAAGTTAACCTGAGTCTTTTTGTGACTCTATGCAGCTATCTATATGTTTAATGCCTTATTAATTGTATCTTAAAATTTATAATATGTAAATATGTGACAATGGCATTTTGGCATTTAGCTCTCAAGCAGCAGACTGTTACTATGGTTACCCTCCTGTCTATTTAGCGAAGGCTACTCTGACAAACTTTTGTGAAAACGTTGTTTGAATACGCTGTCGAAATAAATACACACGTACATGTAGAAGAACACATACATTTAAGCCCCAGCGTTTTATCTCGACTTCTTTAATTAAGTCTGAGCCCCTCAAAATGCGTACCCAGCACTTCCATGAACAAAAGCACAGCCTGTTTTGGGTTTGAACGTCTTAATTAGTCTTCAATGAATAAATAAATAAATATGCCGCAGTAAACTCAAATAATACAGCCAAATATATAAAATAAACAGGGGCACATTCAATATATTTGCGTAATACTGAAAACAATCTATATTCTTACCTCGGCGCATGATGCGTTCAAGGAGCGCCTGGCCACTCAGAGCAAAGCAGATTACGAGTTTGCCATCTGCTCCTATCCAGAACTTGAGCACTCTAAAAACAATTGACCGACATGCTGCTAAATAGCATGCATGTACATATCCGCCACGAATAAAACCAAAACACCTGTTGGCATCATCGGTCGGTCGCTGGAGGAAGATGTCAGTGTTACATTACGTCTCGATTTAACAAGTGGATCTGTCGGCTCAGGAACGCCACTCGACGTCGCTAAGCAACCCGGCACAGAGTTGCACATTCAGGTGCTGGACTCCGGGAGGGGAAAGCAGGACAAAGGATTAAAGAGAAGGGGGCTGAATGAATACACTATCTGGGGATGTCTGAGTATTATTATGGCCCATGACGCAATGGCTCATACTGATGACTGGGATGGCATTACTTTGGCCAAATGTCTATCCTACTTTGTGCGTCTTAAGCCTACTTGATATGGGCCCAAATGAAACAACCCTTGCAAACGATTGCCCTGCATCTGCTTAAACTCCCAGAGACCCAAACAATGACACTATTTGTATAGCTTATGTTTGTCTTTCTTTCTTCACAAAAGTGGTTTTAAGAAACCAGTAGTTTTGTAGTGATTTTATTTGGAATTTTTTATAGTTGTAAGTAATTTGTTGTAAAAAAAAAATAAAAATATATATATATATATTATTGATATTGATATTTACGTAATAAAAGTTTTTCAAGCAGCACTATTTGTTTTATTTTCCAAGTAATATTTTTTTGTTGTGGTTCAAAACATTGTTAAGAGCTCAACTAAGACATTGTTTTGACAAATGTAAAATATCAAGTTTAGGGTAAGTATATAGTTAGTAAGTTGCTCACAACGCCTCCTCACATTGGTGCTGTGAGTCAGTTAAATGAATAGTTCATCCAGAAATGAAAATTACGGCATATTTTACTCACCCTCAAGCCATCTTAGGTGTATATGACTTTCTTCTTTCAGACAAACACAGTCGGAGTAAAAAAAAAAAGAAGACTTTTTTTTTTTTATCCTGGCTCTTCCAAGCTTGGTAATGGTCGGTCGAAAAGGGTAGCTACTCTGTGCTAAGTTTTATAAAATAGTTTTCATAGACAAAGAAAATATTGTTTAGGGCAAGTTATTTATTTTTCATTGACACAAGTATGAAAAATAAAGATGTGAATCATTACCATACATTTTTTTAATTGGATGAATGAAACAATTTTTTTTTTGATCAGTTTAAATAAATGATCTTTCTGACTGTGTCATCCAGAAGCAGGTAGAAAACACCTGAATGCAACGCACCTAATGTAAACAAACATTGGGTACTTTTGATCCATTATATTCTGGTGAAATCAGGTTACCAGATATAGCCAATATGGACATATTACTGAATTTAAGAGATAACAAACCCTACAAAATAATTACATATGATTCAAACAAAAGTATCATGTTATTTGAAACTGTTTAGGCTATTATCTATGCAAACATTTAAACAGTTGCAATTGCTTTTGTAAACACAGACAGTCCTACCACTTTTTAATTAAGTGCTTCTAATGACCTTAAGCAGCTTAGCTCACTTGCCTAATAATCAATAAACTCCATCAGCTGTGTCCAGCTGTAGAAAGACTTTCTCTTTAATGTGTTCGTCTGAGGAACAGAAGCTGATTTCTGCTGCTATTAAAATACATTCTGTACTATGAAGAATGTTGACCACCAATCAGTTTTGGTTCACTTCTATGTGACTTCTGTTAACATTTACATTTTTGTTTTGTCCAAAAATGGAAAACTGTGTAGTTAAAATACATATATATTTTTTTTCCATAGAAGAAAGTCTCATAGGCTGGGTTTTCAACAACATTAGGTTAAGTATCCAATGACTGATTTTTTTCTTTATATATATTTTTTTTTATTTTGTAGATGATGCCTTTAACACTCAATCCTAATGATGTTACATTAACTATAAGAAGTTTGGTTGTAATATAAGGGCCATTTTAAAAAGAAAACAAACGTATGCATTGCAATATCCTAAAAGCGTATTTTGCATATCTTATTTATTCTCATAAGATTAAAATTTAGGATCAAAGCCAATGAAAGTATTTCCCAACACCATCAACTGTTTCATCATGTTTCCTCGTCCTCTGGACTGAAGTAGACATCAGGTTTGTATTTTAATCAAATCGATTTTTCTTAAGCCTCCTGTCTTGCAGCCTCTGCTGCACACAAATGCTGAGAATGTTGAAATGAAGAGCGGTATTAGAATTAGCCTTAGCATTATCTTAGCTTTTGTTCACAGAGATAGCATGCAAATGAGTCTAACACTGCTATCCTCTGCATTCCAGTTACTCAGGAGATGGACCCTGGCAGTTTAACCCAGCTGTGCGCCAGGACTCTTCCACTAATTAATGAAGCTCAACAACTACAAACACAACACATTGTAGTGTATCTATTAGACTTTTTCTCTAGTTAAATATGTAATGCAAAATTACGCTGGACTGCAGAATTTCACTGTTTCTCATATTGCCAAATTAACATAAACCAACATACAAATTATTCCCATCCTCCCTGGCTTACTAAAAGGAATCCACTGGCATGCACCTTTTGACTGTTAAACTGGCATATGGTTTGTTTTACAATAAAATATGGGACATGTTAATGCCATAAATTGTAATAAAGGCTGAAAGTCATATCTTGAGCTTTATGCTGCTGATGTGCAGTTCTGTGGTATTTTCCCCCAGGGTTCCATAGTGAAATCCCTGTCCTGCTGAGATACATATGATTATATTAGCCTCTTACTCCCAGTGCAGGAGGAAAAACCTGCCACAGTTTGGCAAAGGGGCACAGATATTGTTCCAGTTGAATTTTTCAGCACACCTTAGCAAATTGCTTGCTAAATCTATGTTACAAGTTGTTTTTGTGTAGCGTTATTTACTTATTGAGTGTTTTTATTGTTGTGCGGCACTCCACATTTCTCTATTTAACTATATTTAAAGCCTTTAACACTGTTCTAGGTTTGAAAATTATTAAATATATTTATTTAGTAAAAAAAAAAAAAAGATCATTTTGGTTGTTCGGATCAAAATTGTTTTTTGTTTTTTTTTGGTTGTTTCATTGAGAGTTTTGTGATTGTGTTATTTGCTTTGTTTCACTTTGGTAAAAAAGGCACTGAAGTGTGCCGTCTACATCCTATTGTTTTGTTTTGTCTTAATCGGGTTTTGTTTAGTCAGTTTACATTAAAAATCCCATATCATACACCTTTTTGGAGTCTTATTTTAGGTGTTGATGTCCTTAAGACTATACACTTGCAGTATAAATAACAAAAAACATCTCAATATGTCTTTACAGCTCCTCTTTCAGGAGCTCTGTCTAAAACAGGTTGATTTTGGCCTGTCTAATTACTATTTATGAGACTCCTCTGATTGAGTGACGCAGGAGCAGGCCAGAGCTGGAGCAGGCCAATAAAATTTCTTATCAGAAAAGGTTCCATCTCACAACTATGTCGTTTATGAAACGTCTGTGTGTGTAAAACCACGAATTGACGATTTATATATAATCATGTGTCATTGTATATGCATTGTTTTGATTAGCTGGACTAGTGACTAGCTGTAGCTGGAATAATAACGCAGCTGTAAAAATAGTTGCCTGCTGAAACTGATCTTCATCATGACTAGATAGATAGACACAGTTAGTCATTGTTATACACGTTAAATGTGATTCACCTCACAGTAACAGTCCTGTCAGATTGTCTATCCTTGGAGTGAGCGTACAGTCAGCTGATCTGGTTTCTTCTGTTAAAGTTAACCTTTTCAACATGTTTCCATGTTGTTGTTGCTCAGCAGTATTATGGACGGTGGGCGGTGCTCAGGTGATGACTGAAATAGATCGGACGTCACGTTTTTACGGAAGTCACAGCAGCAGGTGACAAAAACACAGCTACTTTATGCATGCTGTGTGCAGTTTATTGTGGATTGAACATTTTGAAACTTATTTTGTAGTTAAATATCCCCTTTCCCCCTATCCCCCTAGGCCTCACTTATCACAAAAAAGCTAGGAAATTTCAGAGTTGACAATATGAGACCTTTAAAATTACAAAGGCATTGAAATAACCCCTTGTTTTGTTAAATTGAGCTATGTTGCTTTGGGATTTAGTTTTACTTATTTATTTTATTTTATTTAGTTAGTTATTTCTTTATTCCTTTGTTTGTTATCCTACAAAAAAACCTACCCCAACCTGAACAACCTGTTTTGTTTTGTTATTTGTGAGCTACTATTGGAGTGTCAAAAATGTTTTTTCACATATTCACACATCTAAACACTTTAATAATTGCGGACATGTGTACAGAGATTGTAAACAAGTTGCAGCGTGAAGTAGGGGGAGCAGAAAATGTGGGCGATGTGCATTTCAAGAACGCTGTCTTGCTTGGAAACCCTGTTGCTGTCAGTGAAGAAGATGGACATAGAGGGACTGTGCCAGTGCATCATCTCTCAGATTGCTCCTCTCCTGTGTAGCGACATGGCTGTATATTGAGTTGTCAGATGTGACACTCCAGACACCCCATGCTGGCTCGGAGTAGGAACTGGAGATCACTGGGAAGTCAAGTCACAATAGGCTCTGGAGTGTTCGGTTGCCACACACACACACATACACAGTCAGTCACTCAGCTCACTGCGCCACAGGGGGGTGAGATTTCAGCAGACACAAACACCAGCTCTGGTTGAAAGCATGGACCAAATTACAAGGAAAAAAGGTACAGCACAAAAATCTGTCAGAATTGAGGTTTATTCTAAAAGTAAAAAAAATAAGAATGTTAAATTTCATGCCTAGAAATCGCTATATAAATTCACACATTAGTTATTTATTGTGCTTTATGCTATTTATGAAGGCCTCCCCTAAAGAGTTCTCAAGTGCTACTAATTCAAACCCAGATGACACCCCAAACTATTTATAAAAGTGCACTAACCGAATTAATGGTTCATCGAATGTAGAGTAAAACATTTAAGTGCAAATAAACGTGCAAGTGTGTCCCGCTAATGCTCTCAATGAGCCCGATGCCGTCTGATCCATTTTATCCCGTGTATTAAGGAGATGGTGAACCAGCCTTTTACAGGGATGACAATTAATTGCTTTTGAGTGATCTACCAGTTACATTTAGTGTTAAGGAGTTCTAAAATTGAAAAAGGCTATTCTGCTGGAGATGAGTCATTATCTGCCTCAGTTGAACGGTGGAGACGTCGTGCGTGAAGAAAAGAGTTAAAGAAGGATTTAGATAGGAACTAACCCACTTTGCTAATAAGATGACTAATGAGATACTATATGTCTTGTAAGATGATGTTTTGTTTACCTATACTGTTCTTGTTTTCATATCCGTGCTAGTAAACCTATATCATAATTGTTAATGGCAAACATTACAAACATTGACTGTGAAAGATGGTATCTAAAACGGTAAAAGGATAGTCCATTCAAATACGGTATTTACACTCAGATCATATGTCTATTTACACAATTTATTAACATTAAAGCAAGGACATCAAAAATCATTCTCTAACTTTAAAAGATTTGGTTAACTATTCATTGAACTCTCTCTAAAGACCCAGGACTTCAGAGATCATCTGGTAGCTCCTTGCATCCAGGGTAAAGAGGGTCTCAAAAGGGACATGTCCAAAAATGTCTTCTTTGCACGTTGTCAGGAATCGGATCTACACACTTCCTTCTCTCTTTCTACACACACAAATCAGGCCTCGTGTTGTCTCTCGCAGAGACATAACCGGTGTCGAGGGAGCAGGAGACCTGTGAAAGGCCATTACCACAGTGTGGCCCAGGCCATCAGCACACTAAGACCCAGGAGAGTGACCCTGCTCTCACACTGAGAAATAAATTGGGTGGACTCACTGACAAAAAGCCATCAGGGCCCAACTGCACACATTAGCACTTCACAGATGACGCCATGCACACTCGTGCCACCAGTCGAACTTTGTTCCCATGGCACGTCGGGGACACCACAAAACAATACCACTCAAGAGACGAAGTAGTTTGATATATGACATGACCACAAAGTTTGTCTATACTGCATTCGTCTCTTCAGAATCTGCAGCTAACGATTAGCAAAATGCATTTGGTTTGCCTGAGAGCCTCCTTTAACAATCAACATCCTTATAGACTGGTTGAATGAGCTGTTAAAATGAGCTGAAGCAACCAAATTCTTGAACATTGTGTTACAACTTATTTTCATTCTGCTTCATCCACTTTAATAAGTCCAGTTTAACTAAAATATAAGTTGCTTCACTCAATAAGTGTGCTCCTGAAAGTTCTGAGATCAGTCACGCATTACGTCTTCATCATATATTACAAATATTTTAAGCATGCTAATACGTGCTAGTTATTATCTAACACCTTCAATTTTTGGACCTGAAATGGACTGTAAATGCAAAGTAGATTTAAAAACAAAAAAGTTTCAAAGTTTTTAAAAAGTTAAAAAGTGATCAGAAATCAAATTTAAATTTGGCCACTATAATCATTTCCTTTGATTTCTGTCATCAAGCTTTTATTTATTTGTTTATTTTTATTTTTTGCTTTGGGCACATCTTATTCCTGACGTCCCTTTAAAGATGCATGAACCCCTGACAATATACCTTGGCCACTCCTTTTTTTAATGTCAGTTCATACAGTTACCAGAAACCATTAAACGGATGTGAGCAGGACAGAGGTCATTTCAAACAGACTTATCAAGATCAGCAGTTTAACTAATATGTCTAGAATAGATCAATTAATCTAAAATGAGCTTAACTTTGAACTAAAGCTTTATGGGGAACATCAAAATTCCCAATTGGACTATAAGACACTTTCCCGCTCTGGTTCCAAATTGCACCGACGGGATGATCCATAAATTGACATAATGGAGAAATACAAATAGTCCGCCATATCCGCGCATATACTTCGCCATAGCTTATACCGGGGCCTCCTCTGAGGGTCCAACCTCAGTGAAAACCCAATTACAGCAGCTCCACATTGAAGCCGTATAACATGGAAGAGCGGAAAGAGTTAAAAGAGCCATTACAAATGCCATGGAGCACTTTTAGCGTCTCGCAAGGTTAATGATAACGGTACTTGGCAGCTGAAATGCTCAAGTAGCTTTTATTGTATCATAATAATGAATCAATGGCGTAAAGATAAAATAAAATAAATGAACTCCGAAGTCGATGAGTAAAATGTATGTGCCGCAGCACAAATAATAAAAAAAAAGTGGGGGGAAAAATTCCTCCGCCAACGGGGCCCTCTTTAAGTAATATCTTATGATGTCATCTTCTTGAAAAATATTTGCCTGCAGGTCACTGCTCTCTGTTTTAAAGCCTTAAACGCTTTTGCTACAGAACATTAAATGTCTCCCCACATTATATGATATATATTAGCGGGAGATGATTTTACACAAAATGCTATCTTACTATATAGTGCTATACATTCTTTCTTTTCAAACCTATATACGGGAAAAGCCACTAAATAGCCTTTGTATTTATCTTCTTTGTTAAATTTATCATACAGTAGGGTGTAAAAACTGAGGTTTGTTATTTAGGTATCCTAAGTGCTTTCCTCTTGTTGATGCTTGTATCTCCTGCCCCTCATTTGGCCCGCTGAGTCTTATAGGAGAGACGGAGTGGATGTGGGCAGACCGTGAGGCTGTGCTGATGTTAGGAACGTTGTCTTACATCAATGTGTCTGCTGTAAAGCCTCAGGGCATAGCGGCTGATTACCCTCTGAGTGGACATGCCTCAAACGCTGCATCAAGTTGTCAAGAACTTTCTGCTCATCCACCATTTTTCTTTCCCGTTCCGACGCAATAATATTGTAACCACGACAGAGTGAAGAGTGGCTGCGTGAAGATGCCAGTGCGGGAAAAATTAAAATAAAAAATGACAGACTGCTCTTGAGAGGAAAAAAGTCAAGTAGCCAAGCAGACGGCTCTATTGCCTGGATACCAGCATACTGCTCATCAGCTACTATATTCATTATTCATATTCCATAAGTGTTTTTTTTTCCTATAGGAAATGCAGGATATGAATAAATACAGACTACTTTGTCATACCAGTTTGCATCCAAATGTTACATATGTATCTCCAGAAACAAATAGCCTAGTTATATATTCTTTTAAATAAATAAATAAACATGCAATATTTTGATGAGTGCAGTGTCTGATTTGCAAAAAATTTCTAATTTTTTGTTCATAACTCATAATAACCAAAATTACAATAAAGGCTATATTTCTGTCTGATTTATATAGACACACTGCATAATATACTACTGTTTAAAAGTATGAGGTCAGTATGTTTTTGAATGCTTCTTATGCTCACCAAGGTTAGAATTATTAGATCAAAAATACAGTAAAACAGTAAGAAATATTCCTTACATTTAAAATAACTTATTTCTATTGTAATATTTTTAAAATGTAGTTTATTTCTGAGATAAAAATGCACTTTCCGCAGTCTTTACTCAAATCTTCAACATGACTTGATGCTTTGAAAACATTTCTTATTATCATAAATATGTCTTTACTGTACTTTTGATCAATTTAATACATCCATACTAAAAAAAAAGCATTACTTCACTTAAAAAAACAAACAAACATACAATATATTTAGTCTCAATTCTCATGTTTAACCCACTGTAGGCAGTTTTGCACTAAAAATAATAAATAAATAAATAAACAGATGAATGAATGAATCCACAATGAGTTAAGACTGAAAATGTGTTCTCACACAGTAAAACACAGCCCGAGTCAAAACTGGAAGCATGTTTAATATTGCTCTACTATTATCCTGAAAGGCATAATTGGAGTTACACATCTGAACTGATCGTAGTTACAGAATCATAGGTCTCTCTTTTTGCATTGAACAATATATACAATGTAAAATAAATACATTTACACAAATGGACATATTGTTTGGAGCACACTGTAATGATGCACATCACAAAAATATACAGTTAATAGTTTTACCGATGTGGAGCACATCTAAAAACTACAGACATGATTCTCACTACAGGTTGTTTCAGCAACTCCAGGGTTGAAATATATCATTATCATATTGATCATAGAAGCTTCTCAAATGCTCTTTTATTCTTTCCCCTTCCTCCTTCTGGATCTCGTCCTTTCCCACACCGGTTTCTGCATTAGACTGCCAGGAAGCCTAGACGTGTCGATGCATGAATAAATACAGCCAAAACCTAGAACCTCTTCAACATTTAAAAATAGCAGTTGTTCGTATATCTGATCATCCTTAATCCTATTAATTTGCAAAATAGTCCAATAGATACAGCATTTGATCACTAATCCAATCACATTGTACAACAACTGCACCGTCATATTGCTTTAAATAAGAAAATATCTCTAAAAAAAGTCATTGTGGGTACTGATAAATTACACTTTGATTCTATGCTGGATAGATGAGCGTTAAAAGACACAGTAAAATTGTCTTTGAATGGTTCGAGAGGTCTGGGTACCGTTTTGTCCAAAATTACACAGTACATGTCATAAAAGTATTTTGTTTTTTGTTTTTATTTTGTGCACTAAAAGCAACTAGGAAAAATGCATATCTGAAAGAGTGTGGATCAATACCCTTTGCTCTCGTTTTTCGTGAAATCTTACAAAACTCAACAGAATTAGAAAGCTTCTAGTTTCATATCGCTTAATTTCCATCGTGATCACCTCAGAGTAAAGACAGCACAAAAAAAGAAAACAAAGCCACAGAGAGAAAACAGCACCTCTTCTGCCAGGAGTTGATCACGTGAAAATTTTGAAAGTGCCAACATCTTCTCAACAGCAAGATCCCCCCACCCCCATAAAACCCATGTTTTGACCCTCTGATGAGTTGCCATGAGCGATAAGATCTAGAGACACATTACACTAACCTTTCCAAAGCACAATCTATTAAAGAGTTTTGAACAGCTAATGATAGATACAGTGTATTTATAGAACAAGGCTGAGAAAAAGCAACTAAAAAAACCCTTGTTCCCCGTTTGCCTTAAAAAATGATCTGTTCTTTCGTCTTTTTTTCGTCATTTTTATTAAGCACACAAAGTCAAAGTGATAGTTCTGAAAACCGATCTTACACCAAAACAAACAAAAAAGTTTCTTCCCTTTGCAACCTTAAAGAGTCAAGATATATACCAATGGAGTTCAGCATGAAGGCCTTATGTACAGCATTTTGTTAAAAGAGAAGGAAAATCAGTAAAAGAGGGGAAAGACAGAAAAAAAAGTACTATTTCGAAGCATTTGTCATCGTAACCTATGATATACAGTGTTAGTCTACAAGATAGGAGTTACACAGATGGTCTCTTGTACATATAATGCACCTCCTTTTAAATATTCACTTATATATCAGCATAGATTATATTGATCATTGATCGGTTGATCTAGCGGTAACTAGGAAGAGTCTTTTTTCGAAAGGTCATTTGAGAACCCATCATCTTGCTCCTGAGGATTCATACATCCAGTATTGTCTCTAATTCTACCCTGTCTCTAAAAAAAATGAACCAAAACTAGAAAAGGAAAACTGAAAGAAAATGAAAGCATCTGGAACAGCGAGACCTGTGATCACCACGGGTAGTACACTACATCTTTTGCGTGTAACAGAGGAAAGAGAGCGAGAGAAAACCAAAAAAAAACAAAAAACAGAGATGTTTCAGAAAAAACACAGCAGACATGAAACACCAAGAAGCTGAACTACATTTTTTTTGTTTGTTTTTCATTCTTTTTTTTTTTCTTTGATCTGTTCCAATAAAATGTCTTAGGTTAGATTTATAATCTGTTAATTTACAATATACAATGCTTAAGAATATTCAGAAAATACCCCATACTAATACTGACATATTTCTGATGAAGGCTGTGGATCGCTTGCTTTGATACTTGAGCCTCTCTGCTAAAAATGTCATTTGGAAGAAGATTACGTCACGTGTATGATATCTCTGGCGCTATTCCGCGTAAAAATCAGGACCGTCGTGAAACTAAACCTACGATGCTTCTCCGTCTTCCCTAAGTGCTATTTTGCTTAACAAAGTTCAAATACTGCTTTAGTATGAAAGAATGTCAATAGAATTTCGAGGCTATATATGCATATATAATTGACTTGAGATAATGGTTATGGTCCTTCTGGCCATATCATGTATGTAATCTATCATCTTATGACAAGCACGGACAGAAAAGCGAAAGCTTCAGGAAATTCATCTTCCTAAGTAAGTGTGGCACTAAGAAAAAAACAAAACAAAACAAAACCCAAAACAAAATTGCATACATTTACACCTCCACTTTTTAAACATCTATTGCTTAGAGAAGATAGCAGGGTTTCGTCTTCATTGCGCAACACGGTGGTCGGTAGAAAAACATAACCAGCAATTATTAACATTACATGAAGAAACATCATGTTTGATGACCGTACCATATATTTACATCCTTCAGTACAGTAAAAATACACTCGAATAAAACATAATCAAATAAAGTCAATAAATAAATGAGTCTGTTCCTTGACCACTGCGATTCCTCTTTGCTCGGTATTGCATGAGAGACTAAAGCTTCGGCTATTCCCTGAAAAGATTGAAATGAAATTGGTAAAAGAGGCTAGACGTGTTTGGAAGACTTGAACGAAAACGACAAGGGAGTGACACACAATCCGCATGGCTACGTAATGGTGAGGAGCAGCTTCTTCACAGATGTCAAAATCTCCTTTTGGCTATCACGTTGTTAAACTGCTCAGAGGACCTCGAATGTAATACTGCACAAAGTCACTACGTCACGCTCTTATGGAAAAGAGGGTCGATCCCTAGATTCCTTCAGCGACATGGGAGCTGGACGGTACAGTTCGGGGAAAGTTTAGCTTGCTGGTGTCCACCGGGTGGACCTCCTTCCTTTGGCAGGGCTGGTCTATATTCGGCTCCAGAATTTTTCTTTTGAAAATCAATAAAATGCCTCAATAGCACAAAAAAAACCTCAGCATCAGATTTTCGAGAAGAACAAGTCGACGGCTGGTTTCAAGTCCCACTGCTGAATAATGAAAGCAGTCATTTTTTTCCACTTCATATTTTTCTCAATAATCACATTTTAAATCATTCTTATATTTACGTATCATTGTCAGTAATTAGAAGTACCATTACGGTTATGTTTTAGTTATTATTTGTTTAAGTTTATAGACAAAGGTTTCACAAACAGCTGCAGAGAGTTAGTCAGTGTCTGCCTGGCGAAGGGGCGCAGTCAGTGACGTACCCCCCTCCAGCTCTCTGTCGGGACAACGCTGGGCCGGGGACAGAGTTACACCTTGGCCTCCAGCAGCTCCAGAAACAGTTTGTGCATGGGCACTTTGCCGTCCTGTTTGATGCTGTAGAAGTGCTGCACTGCCTTGGTGGACGTTTGCCGGAGCAGCGGTAGGGTCATGAGCAGCTTGCCGGCCCGGCGCGGGTCCTCCGCATGCTGGCCCGCCTCGTAGTCCTGCAGGGCCTCGTGCAACACGTCCTGGAGCTTCTGCACAGCTTCCACATCCTCTATATGCATGGAATCTAGATACACAATAATAAACACAAATTCAGTTCAATTCAACTGTTTTGCAACTACCTAAAATTATTTTGTAAAATAATCAGGTAAATTTTTCAAAGAAGATTCTTATGTTTCTTATTTCTTATGTTACACTTTGGACATAAACACAAATTTTGTACAATACAACAAATGTCAATATTTTTTTCCACGAAGACATGACCCAAAGGGAAAATCAGTTATGTTTTGCAACTACTACAATTTTAGTAACATATAAAGATATAACATATAAAGATATATGATTCTCTACTATTACATTTTAATTGACCTTTTTTGAAAATGTTTTTAAAAAGAAGTTTCTTCATTCAACAATGCTGCATTTAATAATTCAAATATAAAATTTTAAAAACTGTAAAATGTTAATGTTTTTTCAGCACTATTACAGTCTGCAGTGTTTTTTTTGTGAAAACTGTGACTTTTTTTAACAGTATTTATTTGAAATAACGTCTTTGCTATTCATTTTGATCAGTTTAAAGCATCCTTTCTGCATAAGTCAACACATTTAATACAAATAATATATATTAATAAATAATTCTACATATGTGATTTTTGTTTTGCCATTATTTTAATATACAAATAAAATAGTATAGGACCGTCAAGAGAGAAAATGACACATGACACATATATTATATAAGTATACGGAAACTGTATTTAAATCAAAGAGAGCCCCCTTCAGTTTAAATAGGCATGACACTCCCGGATGCTAGTTCTGTACAAGACTTTTCTTTTTTTCTTAAATCCGTTTCAGCCTAACGGAAACCTGAGGATGAAGTCTTGGCAAAAGGAAAGGGATTAAAAAAATGTGACTCATCCTTTTTTTGCCAGCCCTAAGCTCATTCTCCAGTGATTAAAGGCACACTTGAGTGTTAAACACTGAGGCTGTCCTCGCCACGTGTTTACAAGCCTCTCTATGGGACTGATGAATGGCACGGGCGACAGAAACAGTGTTTGGAGGAGAGCTGATATGGCACTCGTCTAAGCGAGAGAAACAGAGGCTCGAGTCAGGAAACAATACCTCAGCCTGACTGGCATTGTCTGGCAGAAATGTCAAACAGGCTACATTTGCATTTGCGCTTGTTAGTACAGCATTCACGCTCGTTCACCGCGACAGACGTGCCTCTGAGAGTGCAATTAGTCTCAGGCAGCTACTATCTTAGCTGTTTCCTGCTCCAGTGGCTAATATAGTTGCACTTTTCCAGCTAATCCAAGCCTCGGATGCTCTTGCGAGTGCTCTGATGGTTTTATCACATCACAATGGTAAAGAAAGTGCTTTGTCTGACTTGCTCTTTATAGACTGACTCCACCAACAGTATCGACTCGTTTTTCTACTGTGGCGTGTCAATCCGATCCCGTTCCCTCCGGATAAAATGTCCAAATGCACACTGGCTTTTGGCAAAGATGTCACGATCAATGCATTGCCTCGAATCAATTGATACATACACGTTAAATAATAATTGTATGGTCAAGTATTGATAAAAGCGAGACCTTGTGAGGTTCCTCTATTAGCAGAGAGCGCCGTCTGTCCTTTGGGCTGGCCAGCGGGGCAAACGTCAGCCCGCTTTAGGCTACGGTTCGATATCCTAACCCTTCGGTGTCTGGAGCCCATCTAGAATTCAGACAGCGAGGTCTCGTCCATCAGTCACATGGGCTTTGGCCATCTGAAAAGTGACCTGTGATCCGACAGAAATCCCTGGCAGGAAAGTGCTTACCTGCACCTTTCCACAAAAGCCGCTCTATCAATCTCAGCATCGCTGCTGGAGGCGTTGGGGAAAACACACTTTTTCTGCAAGCTATTTGTGGATTAAAAGTGTGTTGCAACATTTCCTATCAAAAAGACTCTTTGCTAGACTCAAATTTGTTATGATTTTCCAGAATGACACTGGAATTGTGAAAGTAAATCGCTGAATTTAAACTGTGGAGAAGACACGAGAGACTTTTCTTTTTCCTTTCTGTCCTTTCGCGCACCGTGATGAGATCAACTGCAAGGTAAAGCTTTCAAATAAATAGGATAAAATGTCGCCCTGACATCAATTGCTTAAGCAATACTGTGTCTATTGAAGGACTGTGAAATATATCGGCTCTGGGCGGAAATACCCAGCACCTCGGGGCTTTAGAAAATGGTGGAGTGTATCATTTTTTTAGCAGCTGTCTGAAACACTCTGCTCTCCTCCAAAAAAAGAAGTGACAAAATGGCTCACCTTTGAAATCGGACATGATGCATGTCTCTCCTGAGAGAAGAGTGAGGAGAGAAGCCACAGAGAAAAAGTCTTGCTAAATACGGAGAATGACACCCGATAAGGTGAGAAAACGCCAGGACTAGAGATTAGCTTATGCATATACTGTAGTAAAAAAATTAGTTTTTTTTTATTATTGGAATTGGAATTATTGAAATGCATACTCCGAAATGTCACATTTATGTTTGTCTTTGTACCTGTGTGAAAATAACTTCAAAGTTCAGACTACAGGATGTCTCATTTTGTACGCTTTAGTAAAAAATGTGACCAAAAACGACATCGGTATGAACACATCTACCACTCGTCGATCACTTTTACCTGCTTTTGGCACACTGACGTGCACGTCAACAAACCGAGATGAACCGCTAATCGTCAAATCAATTAAAAAAGAATTTCTCAAAAGAGTCACGCACTCATTCGCTCTCTCAGGGGCGCACTTTGGGCAGAACGGCCCCCGGTGGCTGCGGGCTGGGGCCAAACTAGCGAGCCGTCATCCGCAAGTGAGCAAGAGCAATCTGCTTTTTCATTTTTCAGCATGGCCAGGCCCAGCCGGAGATTGATCGTCACATATGGCCCCAGAAAACAAACTGTCAATACCTTGAGCGCTGGAGAATTTGAACAAATAGCCGCCCTCCCATTCAAGCTGCTCATTGCGTCCCATTTAACAGATTTTATTGACAGTTTCCTTCTTGTAATTAAAGGGAAAACTACTGGCCAGCAACCAAGATAAAGTTCAAAGATGGGGTCAACACAAAGGGAGCCAGAGGGCCATGGTGCGACTGTCGATGGCGGACAACATCAGAGCCTGTTATTGACATGCAGGTGCATAGTGATGGGCTCCTTACTTAAGAGGCATCTGAGCACAGACTTATGCTAATGAGGACAGGGGCCGCAGACGTCCTTTTGAAGGATTTCAAAAGGGGCGGGGAGGGGTGGGAACACGGTTTAGTGTTTTGTTGTGTGTGCGCGTGAATAGAGGAAGAGAAAACATGAAAGAAAAAAGATGGAGATATTGAGATATCACTCCAAACGTACCTGAATAACTCTACCACTACCTCTGTTGTTAAGATTCCCATAGGAGGAGACCAAATCAAAAGCAGGGAGTTTAACTCTTTCCATGCTCACACATTACCAACAGCCCATTCTATTAGGAGGAGCGATGAATAAATAAACATCACTTTATTTGAGCTGATGACAGGCAATTCAAAAGGCTCCAAGTGCACTTCAAGCTAAACGCATCGACGTATTTCATTTGCAGACTGCTGTAAATGATTTTGAACCAAAGACACGTTGGATAATGGATATTATTGTGACGTAATGCAGATTTTAAGTTGATGAGGTTATGACCAATAGAAGTCATTAATGATTCTTTAAAAAAATATAATTTAGGTTTCATACCATTTCCAAAAAAAAACCAAGTCATGTAATTTCTTTATAAGTTAAACATATTAATCTTTAGTCTTATATTTTTTATGCACCTTTTTAAATATAGTTGTTTATTTACTGTTATTATTTTATACCACTAATTTTGCAAAATTGCACCACAACACTCCCTTTTTCTTAAAGTAATAAGATTTGGTAAAACAATAAACTTTTAAAAAATCTATCGATTCAATTCATTTTACAACCCACTCCAAAAAATGTCCAAATTAATTTAATTTCTAATTTAAAAACATGCTCATCACAGAGAAAATTATTATATTTTTAAATTATAATTTATTTTTGAATACATTACTTAATCTGTACAAAAACATGTGTTTTGCCATTGACTGGAAAATGTTGGAAATTATGCTTTCAATGTTTTGTTGGCTGAACAACCCATAACATTTACAGTTTGAATACATCAAATCAAACATGGCATCTGCTCTGACTAGAATCTAAAGCATCTGTTCATTTTACCTGAGTTAGCCAGGGCTATAGCTTTAAGAGTGACGAACTCCTCCTTCTCCAGCTTCATGCTCTTGTACTTCTTCACCAGCTGAAGAATAGCATTATTCAGATCTAGTAGTCCAGCCAGCTTGGATTGGTCCTCGTCCATGATGTAGTCTTCAGCGTAGACCAGCTTGTCCTCAAAAGACAGCGAGCGGTAGACTACACGCAGGATCAGGATCTCCATCCACGCGCTCTGCAGAAGACTCATCTGGTCTGCCAGCGAGAGTGTGGAAAACCCTGAGAAACAAACAGAGAAAGAGCTCTCTTCAACTCAACTCAACCGATGTTCAGCTTCAAATCAACATTCAACGGCGGTATATGATATAAAAGCTCAGAGGTTTCTGGTTGTGTTAGTGGGAAGAATTGACATTCTGGAGGTGTAATACAGAGGAAAACTCCAGTGGGAGCAAGCTGAGGCACCTAGCACGAGCCTTGGCTCTCATCTCCTGCCGTGCTGCAGGCCAGGGGGCATCCTGAGGGAGGGCACTCCTTATCTCCCCCAACATGCAGCATGGATCAATTCTTCCCATCACACCAACTGAAAGACTAATTGCTTGCCTCAAACTCCTTCTCCTTCCTCCTCCCCCCACTCTGCACACACACTTTCACCCCTCATTTTCCAGTCTTTTTGCTGGAAGTGAAGGAAATTGTGAAGTTCATGTTCATGAATGCCTTTTATAACTGACGAATGCTTTGCTTTTCGCTGTCTATAACACAAGGAGGTCAACCCTCATGCTAAGTTTGGAGTCTGAGAAACATAATTTTGAGTTACCAGGTTGATGCTTTGAGATGTTTTTCCAATACTGCTAGACTACGTGTATAATAAATGCAAAGAATTTTCCTCCTTGATTTTCCTCCTTAATAGATTTAACTTTTTTGGACTGGGACAGATGAATACTATTGAAACAACAACAATAAATAAAAAAAAAAATAAGATAGATGATGATGATGATGATGATGATAATAATAACAACAACAATAATAATTCTTCTTCTTATTATTATTATTGTTAATATATTTTATTTTTATTTATTTCTATATTTTATATTGATCCCTTTGGGAGTATTTTCATATACATAAATAAATGATTTATGCTTTTGTTTATTATTATTAAAACACCTCTAATAAAAAAATAAATAAAGAAATAAGTAAACAAACAAACAAATACATAAATAAATAAAAAACTTGAAATAAAGGCAAAACATGCCAAAAGCTGATCTAAAATTGCCTGGAAAGACCAAACAATTTAGAAAAATCTAAATAAATTGTGTAAGTGCTTGGGAGCTGTCCATCAGCTCTGAGGGTTAGGGAAAGGCACAACAGCACCTGTTGGTGTTGGACCTTTTCGTCTCATCTCACTCGCTCTGCTCTTCCAAGAACAGATGAAGCGTCTCTCTTTGTGACAGCGAGGGGGCTAATCTGGGTGGCGGGGGAACATGAGGAAAGAGATGCTCACCAACATCTGTTGTGGAGAGATGCCTTCAGAGGAAGCAAGCAATTTCACTCATTTTTTCTTCTTTTTTTTGAAATCTCTTTCTGTGAGTTAATCACTAATGGCAAGGAGCTCATTAGGTATAGGTTTCGGGCTATTGTTTATACCAACCGCTAATTTATTATCCCAAACTGTTAACATCTCTGATCTCATTAGAGGCAGACTAAGAGCTGGTGAGCAGTTGGTGCCTCCCCTGGCCTGCTGGTGCTAGTGTGCTCAATGCCAGTTGGCAGGGCCATCTTCTACTACTTAATAAAATCATCAAAAGGGATTATGCCAAGAATTTCTTAAGGGGGTCCAATGTAAGACCGCTGCATTCTTACAAAGACACTGGCCTCAATGAAAGGTGGCATGGGCTAAAAATAAGATCACACTCTCATGGCCTCCTGAGAGGTATGTGTAATCCTTTAATATTGCTGAGAATCTGGAAAAAATCCACTGACATACTTTGAATACACAGTATTTGCAAATTTTTTTTTTTTTTTTTTTTTTTTAAATAAAGCATTTTTTCG
>JAUMHI010000019.1:2162972-2240048 GCA_032359435.1 Enteromius unitaeniatus
TAATTTGGTATTCAGTATCTGACTGAATATATATATATATATATATATATTCAGTCAGATACTGAATACCAAATTATTATATTATATATATAAACGCTTTTTCAAAGCAGGACACTAATAATTACTTCTGGTTAGTAACACTAGTGGCACAGAAACATTTAAAAGATTATCATCAGTAGAGTTTATCATGAAAAGAAACAAATGGACGACTAAAGACATATCATGACAGAGGGACAAAGAAAATGAGAGCACGAGGGACAAACAGAGAGACAAAATAAAGGCAGGGGGCGGGTGGGGAAGGGGTTGTGGAGTGGAGTGGAGTGGAGTGGCAGATGGACGGAGCCCATAGCCTAGAGCTCCCCCTGTGCCACTCCCAGCCCTCCCTCTCAGCCACTGCTGTTAGTAAATAATTAGATTTACACATTCCCCAATCTCCACACATCTCTCCGCAGAATAATTAAAAGCCGGATGATTAGTTTATTGAGTGGAAGGAAGAACTTTTTTTTTCCCTCTTTATTGAGGTCCATCAATGATTTTATCAGAGGCTCGTGCTTTTACGGTTGTCATGCCAGTGCAGGCATCCAATTTTTCTTATCTCCCTGATTAATACAAATGCTGTTTCAGGACGCATTAATTAACAGATACAAATCTACGTTCTCATGGCCGGATCGATAGAGAGAAGAAAAGAGCCATCAATGTGAATTTACTGCTGATGATGGAAAAGGTTCTCTATTGACATTTAAGCGACGGCAAACTTTAAAGATGCATTTTTTCCCCTTCTTTTCATCTGTTATTTCATTTCACAAAAGAGCTTGGTGGCGACCGTGATTACAGTTCACCTTTGGATGCTTTGCTGCATGAGAAAGGATCCAAAGAGCCGAATTAAAACGTGCCGCTGTCTTTTCAGCTGTGGCAAATGTCTACAACCCTTTTCCCAAAGGACTTCCTGTAACAAGAGGAAGTTTATTGACTCAGTACAGACATGACACTAAACAAGGCATGATATATAGGCACAATATGTGTGTGTGTGTTTAATAATATGTTTCTGTTAAATATTTAAAATATAACTCTTTTTAAGTTTGTATATATTGTATTTAAAAATTGTGTGTATATATACTGTATATATAATAAAAAAAAAAAATACAACTGTGAATGTAATTTCTTCAATATTTATAATAAATAATTATTGATTTCAGGATCACTTTTTATGTAAATGAATAATTTTATCTTATTTATTTGTTTATTTATCAATCAAAAATCTTTTTTTAATTTACATAGCATTTATTTATTTACAAGCCATGTAACTCTGGATAAGAGACTCTTTTATTTGACAGACACAAAGCAGACTGCCCCATCCCGATGACACACGAGCATTATCTGATCCAGCGCTCAATCTCCAGTAACGTCCTCTCAATTTAACTCTCTTAGCCCGGAGACCAGCTTCAGAGCTCAGACTGCCTCTCTCTCCAGCAGCACTGAAGGGGCTTTGCCACTGGCACAATCTCTCTTCTTCTTCTCCTCTCTATCTCTCTCTTTTCTCTCAGTAAACTGATGTACTTTGTGCTAGGCGGGGAGGAAAGGCTAAGTATGTGGATCTGTGAAGGTTACACCAGTAGAAGGTATCTGATGGCTGAGGCCTTGTGAAACCTGCAGTGGCTTTTCAGAAGAAATAAGCATTGGAGCAGCGCATAGCACAGGCTGACAGAAAGAGGCTGCGGTGCAGTCATGCGAAGTTAACCCCTGCCGGGCAGGACTGCTCACCACCAGGCCTCACAGCAACCACCGGCCGTCCGTCTGCCAAATCTTTTCTGACTGCACGTTTACACACTGAGAGAGCCCGCCGAGACACACACACATACACGGTCGTTTCTCCTCCTCGTCTTCCTCAAGGCAGACTTCACCTCAGCAACGCTGCTTAGCTGTCATATAAACACACGTGCTCTTAACTCCTCCGTCTCACTCTCAGCAACACCCCTGCTTATTTTCTCATGGTTGCAGGGTAAATGAACACGCTTGAGCAATGAGAATCAGTGCTATTCTGCGTGCCGACCGGGCTGGATGTTTATTTGATGCATCCTGGCTCCCTCCTGAGCTCCTGTGTGAATATACTCTCTATTTGCTTTCACACATTGTCAAGACGATGATGACACGGTGACTAATCTACTTGTAAAAAATAGTGTTGTGGAGAGCGAGGGTGAGACTAAGTAATATTAGAAGTCCAAGTTGTTATATCGAATATGCCTTAACGGAACAATATTTGATAATGAATCAACAATAAACTATAATAGATTTAAATGTATCATCTTGCAATAAATGGCACAATTGCAAGAGAGATATTACTTTTATAGTTTAGAGTTCAATAAATAAGATATTCATATTGATTAACTTCAATTTTATATTTACATTTTGTTGATTTGGCCTCAGTTGAAACTAAATCCAACTATATGTCAGAACAGAAAATAGTAGAAATCTGCATTTTCTATTTCTATCATTGGAGAAAATGATCAATTGATGAAGACTTATTAAATTCCTGAACGAATCAGTGCTTTTGAAATTAAATAAATGATTCAAAAAGAGTCACGTGTCACCACCTACTGGGGTAACAATGCATATATGATGATATATGCACCGTGAAACAGCTTCATTTCTTCTTTATGAATTAGTGTACTCATATATTTAACAATGTTTTGATGTGAATATATATTTCATATTTAATTCATAAGGGTAAATTTCTCAAAATTGAGATTTACGCATCATCTGAAAGCTGAATAAACAAGCTTTCCATTGATGTATGGTTTGTTAGGATAGGACAATATTTGTCAATCTGGCATCTGAGGGTGCAATATAATAATAATAATACAAATATTGAGAAAAACGCCCTTTAAAGTTAACATACATATTTTATTTTGTTCGCTAAAACAGACCAATAGCATTAATATCCAAATAAGCCATAAAAAGGATGTGTCTTTGGAATACGTTCAGCTGATTGGTGATTACTGTAAGCTTACAGATAAGCCTGTGGTGAGGCTAATGATGCCAAAGGCCATGGTGAGACAGGAACAACCACCATGCCAGTATCTGTCTGTCCATTTACTGCCCCAGTGAGGCGCTGAGACACTTCCTCCTTACCAGCTAAACTCCTCCACCTAAACAACTCCCACCCAAACAAACGGCAAATATTAGCCTACAGAAGTCTCGCACAAATCAAAAACAACATGAAAAGGCAAACAAGAGTGTTTTGTGTGTGTGTAAACAGTCGGGTCTTTAGTCTCCCTTCCCCCCACAGAGAGGAGGGGGGGACACAGGGGAAGTGATGACAGGAGCCGCATACACACAAACCGCCGCAGCGCTCCTCTTTGCTTTTATCACCGGCCGCCTTTCATCTCCACAAAACAACACCAGTCAGAGAGAGAAAGAGAGAGAAATCACACTTTTTAGGAGGGAAAACACATTAACACCGCCATAGCTGTCCACATCCATTTAGCAGTTAAGCAAATATTCACCTGTCAGTGTGAGGCACGCTTTTGTACAGCGTTTACCGTGATCACATGCGCACCGCAATGGTGTTAAACAGCTGCTGGCTTCTGCTCTACCATTCAATAGAGTTAAACAGAATTGAGTGATTTTCCCTCAGGCTTTTCTTTGGGGAAAAAATGGAATGGTATTTTTTGCCACTTATTATTTTGAGGAATTTTAGATGCTGAAATCTATCAGCTGAAGGCTATTCGTGAAGAAAAGTGAAGCAAAGGTTTTGTGTCATTAAACAATTAAAACCCTTAAGAAATGTAACTATAATTTTGTTTTAGTAAAAGTGTAGTAACCATGGTGTTTTTATGTATTTATCACCATTTGTATAACCACATTTTTACTACAAATGAATTTGTGGTTATCATGGTTAAACTATAGTAACTCTTTTTTTGTGGTAAAACCATGGTCTTTATACCTAATATTATATTTTCAAAACTTTCCTTTTCAGCTGATGTTAACTCTTATTTTTCAACCCTTTTTATTATATATCACTTTTAACATTCCAATCAATTACCAGAAGAACGTCCTATATGTTTTTCTTGTTAAATGTTGTTTTACTTGTTTGAATTTGTCGTATAAAGAATCTAAATCTTGTTAATTAAATAGAATTTTAATCTATTTCATCATTCATCATTTTATTTGAGCTGTCACATCTTCCTGCATACGATGTGGACATGAATTGTTAGCTGTTGTCTTTCAGGATTTGCTCCACCCAGAGCAGAGGAGATGCTGCATCGTCACGTTACCACGGCTTCCTGATTCTAATGCACCTAATTAGCAATCGGCAGACTCTTAATTGCATACATTAAGGCCGATTGGTGGTGGAGATTAATTCTAAATATACCCAGACAGCTGGTTAAGATAGCATGGATTACTGTTCGGACTGTACTTTTCCACTTAATTGCGTATGGAAACGAGGCAGCAACAAGCACATGTGCCCTGGTGGCGGCTGCAGAGAAGGGCAGCAGTTCCCCGGACTGTAATAAAGCATCCATGGCAGAGGCTCCACAGATGGAGTGACATTAACCACAGCGCCGAAAAGCCATTTCCAACAATGAAATATCAATATTTACATTTTAATTACACCTTTTTCTTATTTCTCCCCAGAGTCTCTTACGTTTGGCGAATGTAGAGGTGGCTCTTAAGGGTTTCGGATGGAGGTTGATATTATTAATCTCAGGATTGACGTGGATCTGGAGATTTTATTGTTTTGAGAAAAGTTACGTTGAACTAATGAGAAAATGTATGTTATGTAAAGACAAAACAAATATGTCTCTTCTTTCCTCTTTCTCATAGGGTTCAGCTCTGCTTGTTTTTCATGCTGATGTTTGCGGTAACGACAGCAGTTTTGTCCTATTCCTATTAGGAGGTATTAGTGTAGTTTGCACAAAGGTCTACAGCTCTCCCCCTCACTCCTATGCCAGTTGGACGCCTTTGATGCGAGCCTCCCCCACGGGGGTCCGAGCAGCTACCACTGGCAGGGAATGACAAACGCAACCGCCGCTTTTCCACGAGGCATAAAAGGATGCGTTAGGAAAGGCCATGAGATGCATGAGGTGAAGGCTTAAGTCTGAGCCTCAGACGCCCCCTTAGTTTGCCACAGCATATAGTCAGGAGCGTGAGAGTGTGTGTGTGTGCACATAAGGGAGGGGTGCGGGGCAAATACTTATACGGATTCATTTGTTTTCCCATGCTGATCGATAAAACCCCTTACGAGGCTGTATTGACAAACCCTATCTCATATGGACGTGGCTGAAAAAAATAACACGAGAAAAAAAAAACTTTGATGATGCATTCCTCTCCCAAACATGAAATAACTGCGATTGCCGCAGCATATTATTTATATGCTTATCACTGGAGATTAAATTTGGGGGAAAAAACGTCCAGATCTTTCCGATGGAGGCCTGACTGCATGGATTAATTTCATACTGGAGGATTAGCGTCTCTCTCAAACATGATCCGGCCAGACAAACAGAAGCAGAGGAATGCCCTGCATTTCCACAAACACTCCGGCATCCACGACGCACGCAGACAGACAGGGAGTCTCGCGCTTAAAGCGTGCCTTAATGCTTCCGAGACAAGACATTACCCCATTCCACGGCAATGAGCACCTTTTAATTTCTGCAAAAGCCACGGCTGAAAATCTTAATTAATTGTTCCATACTGCTTCAGGGTCATTATGCAATGTAATAAAGGCCGTGTAATTATGAAATTTTACAGCCATTACTGAGGCTGATAGCTCGTATTTCATCATCAGGCGGGCCGATGGCTTTCCGGGCGCACGGCTCCAAGTGATGGACTGCACACAGATCTATCAGGCCCAAACAATAAGCTGGCCAGGCTGGCGTAATAGCTACCCACAGATGAAGCAACAGATAAAGATAAACTATAAATCCACAGCACAAACCCAAATGCTGTTTTGCGGCCGGTGCGAGCGAGCGTTGAAGACACGGTTTGATTACGCAATTGGAAATAAGGCAGCGATGCGTGTGAAGGAAGTAGTCGGGTGTTGGGAATTCATAAATGTGCGTGTGAACGGTGAGGGAGTGAGGCAGGATGGTGGGGTATGCATTTAAAGGGATAATGCATCTCCCAAAAATTATAATTTGGTGAGCCTTTTTTTTTTTTTTAATCCCATTGATTTTCATTTTATGGAAATAAATAAATAAATAATTTCATATGGGTTTGGAACTACTAGGTGGCAAGTAAATACCAGAATTTTCAATTTTGTGCAAATTGTACCTTTAACACACACAATAAATTAAAAAAAGAGCGATAGACGTGCGAGATCCTGCACTCTGAAGTATAGCTATTTTAGAACAGAGAGAATAATATAACAGTAATGCATGAAAGCATCGATCATGATAAACACAAGGGCTTATTTGAGCAGGGCCACATTTTATGTGCAAAATATGCAGGAAGGAAAGAATGAGGCGAGAAGGAATATGCTGATGCCAGTTTGCAAGACACAATGGCTCTTCGGTCTTAGAAGTACAGAAGAGGTTCTGTGGAGGGAAACTCTCTATACCTGAGGGACTGCAACAAAAGAGGCAGAGAGGGAAATTCAGAAAAGGGGAAAAAAAGGATGGGAGAACATTTTGGACACACTGAAGGTAGCAGACATTTAAATGTGAATTTACATTCAAATATGAAATATGGTGATGAGGAGGAGGACACTCAGATGTTGAGAAGTCTATGTGTGAGAGAGAAGAGAGTACTGTATTTGAACCAGCATTCCTTTTCAATCTCTTTGAATATGGACTGGCTAAAAACTCATTCATGATCAACACATGAGTCAAAGACAAATAAGTGACCACAATAAAAAGAAAAGAAAAATGTGTGTGTATATATATATCGATGTATGTGTGTGTGTGTGTATATATATATATATATATATGGTGAATTTCATACTATTAAAATTTTTCCTATTATTATATTGAAGACATGCTTATCTTTGTTCAAATTATTGTGTTTCTGTTCATACATTTGGTAAAACTACTAAAAATGTAATCAACGTAGTGTCATGTTTTTGCCCCACTAAATGCCACTTTAGGTTTTTAGTAAATCTGCATATAAGCACTGCTGATCTGTACTGTTTTGCACCGTGTGAAGAAGACACTTTCTCTGTTTAAAACGTAGCCAATCACTTTATTCATAAGCAACACACTGGGCACGACCATATACGGGCCATGTCGTCTTGCCACCGCATCGATAATAATTTACATCATGATTAGGCTGGCGTACAGCACCGAGGCAATATGTTGCACATCTTCGAAAGCCTCTGTTTAACACCCAGCCTCATTCGGATGTGCAGATGTGAGGTTATAATTCCTCAGAGCCAACTGACAGCTCAAACCCAATCCCATTTTCCTGCTTTCTTACTCTTTGATAGAGATGAGGCCCCCTGAACTGATACTTTGTGGTGGGGTTTCAGGGGAGGGCCATTTCAAGCCTGTCTGTGAACTTTGCATGAACCTCTAGACCAAAAAAAAAAATCATAATACGATGACAGGCCTGTTCTACCTCCCTGCAAATTTGCTGTTGGAGATGGGAGGATTGAAATAGAGTTTGGTTTGTATAATTACGTCCATCTATCTTTATATTCCACTAGCATATCACAAATTGAAAATACTAAAAATTGACTGTTCATTCTGATGGTTAATGATTGGCGTAGACACAGCGATGATTTATTGGTTACTTACTGATGTGACACATTTGCATCTTATTAGATGGAGATTACTAGGAGGCCCTTTCAGATTGCAGGACGCGGCCCTTCACAAACCGCCTGATGGATTGATTTGATTTGCAAATGTAATCAAACTAATAAGAGGGAAAAATGAGCAATAATGCCTTGTTTTTTCAACGGGCAATCACACAGGGCCGCCCCCCGCTGGCTGTGGGGCAGACACAGGGCCTGATGGGTTGGTAAGAATGCAGCACTGGTGAGAGGCCAGAAGGTTACTGTCACACCTATTCAGCTCTCTTACAGCCTTTATAAAGCAAATGTGTCCTTTATAAAGACAGACATGCAAGAGGACAGATAAACACGGGCATAATGCGGAGCTTTGCATTTGTTTTCACATGACAAAGCATGATGCAAATCTGGCTTCTGTCAGGTGCATTTCCAACAGGCTGAGACAGGCATGTTTACGTGTGAGGTGAGGTGGAGGCTGGGTATTTTGTGTGACGGACAATCACTCCATATTCTGTGATGCATAGTCCATTAGTAAAAAGGAAGAAAAAAGAGAACATCTATATTAACTTCAAGGAGGAAATAAATGCAGATATGAAGACATTCATCATGTGTTCCTAACATTATCAATTTTAAACTGAATTTGAAACACATATCTATCTATATATATATATATACATACACAGTTTGTATGGAAAGTATTCAGACCCCCTTAAATTTTTCACCTTTTTGTTATAATGCAGCCATTTGCTAAAATTATTTAAGTTCACGGCAACCCATATTGACAGAAAAACACAGAATTGTTGACATTTTCACAGATTTATAAAAAAAAAAAAAATGTCACATGGTCTTTTTGCTCAGTATTTAGTATAAGAACCCTTTTTATCTAATACAGCCATGAGTCTATTTGGGAAGGATGCAACAAGTTTTTCACACCTGGATTTGGGGATCCTCTCATATTTCTCCTTGCAGGTCTCTCCATAGATGCTCAATTGGGTTTAAGTCAGGGCTCTGGATGGACCATTCAAGAACAGTCACGGAGTTGCTGTGAAGCCACTCCTTCATTATTTTAGCTGTGTGCTTAGGGTCATTGTCTTTTTTTAAAGGTAAACCTTCGGCCCAGTCTGAGGTCCTGAGCACTCTGGAGAAGGTTTTCTCCTGTCCCTGCAGCTGAAAAACACCACCATGCTTCACTGTTGGGACTGTATTGGACAGCAGGGCCTGGTTTTCTCCACACATACAGCTTAGAATTAAGGCCAAAAAGTTCTATCTTGGTCTCATTAGACCTTCAGATATTTTTTAGCAAACTCCATGCAGGCTTTCATGTGTCTTGCACTGAGGAGAGGCTTCCTTCGGGCCACTCTGCCATAAAGCCCCGACTGGTGAAGGGCTGCAGTGATGGTTGACTTTCTACAGCTTTCTCCCATCTCCTGACTGCATCTCTGGAGCTCAGCCCACAGTGATCTTTGTTTCTTCTTTACCTCTCTCACCAAGGCTCTTTTTGGAACGACGGCCAACACTAGGAAGGTTTCTGGTCGTCCCAAACGTCTTCCATTTAAGGATTATTGAGGCCACTGTGCTCTTAGGAAGTGCAGCAGAAACTTTTTTGTAACCTTGGACAGATCTGTGCCTTGCCACAATTCTCTGAGCTCTTCAGGCAGTTCCTTTGACCTCATGATTCTCATTTGCTCTGACATGCATTGTGAGATGTAAGGTCTTATATAGACAGGTGTGTGGCTTTCCTAATCAAGTCCAATCAGTATAATCAAACACAGCTGGACTCAAATGAAGGTGTAGAACCATCTCAAGGATGATCAGAAGAAATGGACAGCACCTGCGTTAAATATGTGAGTGTCACAGCAAAGGGTCTGAACACTTAGGACCATGTGATATTTCAGTTTTTCATTTTTAATAAATCAGCAAAAATGTCAACAAATCTGTGTTTTTCTGTCAATATGGGGTGCTGTGTGTACATTAATGAGGAAAAAAAATGATTTAATGAACTTGATTTAATGAATGATTTTAGCAAATGGCTGCAATATAAATTTTAAATGTAAGGGGGTTTGAATACTTTCCGTACCCACTGTATATATACAGTGCCCTCTGCTAATATTGGCACCCTTGGAAAATATGAGCAAAAGTGACTGTGAAAATAAATCTACATTGTTTATCCTTTTGATCTTTCTTTTAAAAAAAAAATCACAAAATTCTTAATTAAAATCCTTAGTCCTTAGACACAGGTTAAGACAACAAAAACACACCAAAAAAAAGAAATGAGAGCCCAGCGTTCAGAAAAACGAAACACACAGTCAACATATTGACAAGCACAAAAAGAACAAATCTGTGTGTAATGGGGTAAAAGTAGAGTCAGGCATCATTCAGACAGCTGAGTCAATAATGCCACAGACTGTAGGCAGCACATCAGTATGAAGATGTGGAGCTCATCCAGTATGCTGCGCTGTGGTTATTTTCAAAGTAGACTGTGAGCTGACATGGCCTTCCCCTTAACAATATGCCACAAACAAAACCTTGAGAAAAAACTGCTTATTTCCACCAACTGTCTATAATAACCAATTTGCAGATTTATATCACTTCAAAATAATAATCAGAGATGCAGTTTAAGAGAGCTTATGTGATCATGACCTTTGAACTATGCAAAAACAGCAATATAAAATGCACACATCTCTTTGACACACATTTTTCCAATCTGTACAGCCTTTTTCTCTGAGTGTCAGACTTAATTTAGTGTGTCTCACTTTGCTGAATGTATCAGGAGTGAAACCCCTGCTAAAAGTGAAAATTTGATTTGCTAAAAGGAGCTTAGGGCATCTATTAATCAATATTTGCAGTGTGTCAGGCTGAGGCCGGTGACAGACAAGGCCTCATTTAGAGATTGGTTGGAGTGGGGATATCGGGTGGGGGTTGGGGTGTCACAAATGTTTTCTCCTCTCATCCAGGGTAGAGAAGAGGAGGAGGGTCCCAAAAATCACATCTGGGAAAGCACTGGCAGGCACGCACATCAGCGAGGAGGAATAAGCGGGCTTACTCCAGTTTGCAGATAATTATGTTTACATATGATTAGCTCTTTCTCCAGTGGGTTCACGGAGCTAATGAGACAAAACTAGCAAGCACATTCAGTCAAAATGAGACTGGAGTTAGAAAGAGGGAGGGACTAAACTGAGAAAAAAAGCCAGAAATTGACATGACTGCGCTTTTTCTTGACACATCAAGTGACTTTGGAATCTATAGTGCCACAGCAGAAGTTATGAGCTAGCAGTATGAATGTGATGATATAGACCCCAGAGCAGACCGCATATTGTGTCAAATCAGAGTGTCTTTCTATTGTTTTGCTGGTTGCACTCAAAAAAAGAAAAGAGAAAGAGAGCATGACTAGTGTATTGTGATTCATGAACAACGACTCTTATGAGTCAGTTCTTTTAATGTTTCACATAACACACACAAACTAATTTAGAAGCTATTAGATTGAACCAAATTTTTGTTTGTTTTTCTGAACAAACAAATAAAAAAATAAAAAATAAAATAAAAAAGCTATCTTGGAACTTTGCAGTATCTGACTGGCCCTCATAAAGTAAAATTTTTGTGCCTTTTTAATGCATTTCATTCCTAATAGGCTCTGCATATAACAATATGTAGTTAAAGATACACATTTATATATTTTTTAATAAATTATTAAAAAAAAGCATTAAACCATTAAATTGAAGATTTAAAATATTAATAATAATATTATACAAATATACATTTTATTTAGAAGATATTTAAAAAGCATTAAACCATGAAATAAAAGATTTAAAATATCAATAATACACAAATGTATGCAATATACTATATATAATATATATGTCTCTACTTGGTATTATTTTATTGTTATTATCGTTTATATTTATTAATTTATTATTATTATTATTATTATTATTATTACAACAACAATATATTACTATACACATGGTCATATATACATATAGGTCTACATATACTAGGAAACATGAAATAGGTCTACATATAATAGGAAACACTGGTGTGAAACTGTGAAATGTGAATTATTCCAGTGCTGTATTACAACACCAAGAGTGATCGTAAGACCTCTTTCTCTATTGTGTTTTCCCATCCTGAAGATTAGGCGCTGGGAAAGAGCTCATGGAGAAAGCAAACCTATGCTTTAGATAAATCCCTCGCTCAGCTCCTGATTAAGACATCTCACCAGCTGCCCGATGCCTGAGACAGGGCGTGGGTGAAATAAATAAAGCATAAAAACTAAAAAGACACATGTTGCATTCACGGGTGCAGCCTTGAGGCAGTTGTGCACGCTTTGTCAGGGTAACTTTAATTGCTATTGTTCGTATCCAGAACAGGCCACTAAGCCTGTACACACAGGTCAGCCAATAATGATGACACCTCAATCACGCCTGCAGATTGCACTGAGTAAGCACCTCCTGGTTTTTTTTCCTAACAAGGTTTCTGGGCGAATATGCTAATCCCACGGCACGTCTGTCTGGCGAGCACGTAATCGTCTTATTATGCCCCGAGAAACCTCGCTGCGATATTTGAGTAGGAGTCGGGCTTCCATGACTCTCTCCTTCTCCTGAACCTATTACGAATGCACTGGCCCTGACAATTGAAGAAGCGAGAAAGAGGCCTGGCCGAGGGAGAGAGGGACAGGAAGGTGTAGAGTGCGAGAGAGAGAGAGAGAGAAGAAAAAAAGATGGAGGTGGGGGGAGGCAGAGGAATGAAGTGGAGTGTGGCAGTACCTCGGTATCTACATAAAAGAGATTAGAGTCGACAGGGTTCCATTTTACAGCTCAATCATATTGTGTTAGCACGCGCTTATCCGCGTGCCAGTGAAAATTGAAAGGGAAATAAAGAAAGAGAGAAAGTCCCTGAGATAGGACCAAGAATGGGAGAAGCCCGAGCAATTTCAGCCTGCATAAAGGGCCTGTAATAGTGAGGGTCCTGTCATGCTAAAAAGCCAGTGCCGGTCCATGCTCTGGCCATTCTTGTAGACCGCTCGTCAAGTCAAGTGCGACCGCCCTCCATTGTGTGCCGCTGTGTTACGATAAGGCATGTCACAAGCGTATGACAGCACGTTTTCATTTATTTTTATAGCTCCTGGCTGGTGTGAGGTGACTCTAATTCTATTTACAGATTTTACTGTTATTTACATTAAGGTTTTTTGTGCTGCCCTTGTCTACTACAAACATTTGCTCTTTCAAATGCTAAAATAAAAGCAAGATTTTTTCATTCTATTTTTTTTTTCTTTGCCTTTTCATTCTATTTATTTGTTCTCCCCAGTTTCCACTATAAAGGTTTGCTATTTTCATTCTTACTGCACAGCTTAAATGCTAAAATAAATAACTGCTTCAGTACAACACACGTTATTTATTTTTATTTCTCCTATTTCCCTTAGATTTTTCTGCTACAACAAAATACATTTTTTATATTTACCCCCACACAGCTTAAATATTAAAACAATTAAGCCTTAATACAGAACATTTTGTGTATTTTTAAAAAAATGTATTTCCATTTGTTTTATTTCCATATTTCCATTTTCATTACAGATTTATTTTTTTTATTTTTTTTGTTACAAAAATTATCTTTCCTCTCCCCTACACAGCTTAAATGATAAATAATTACAAGAGTTTTATTCAGTCTCTAACTCTATTTACAGAGCTTATATATATATATATATATATATATATATATATAAAATTCATTTTATTTTATTATTATTATTTTTTACAATATCTCACTTAAAGAAGTGTTTTTTTACTACAATCATTTGCTCTTTCCTCTCTCCCTGTGCAGCTTAAATGTTAAAATAAAATGACTGCCTCAGTACAGCACATTTTCATTTATTTATTCCTCCACTAATTCTATTTTTAAATTGAAGATTTTAAGCTTAAGCTTAAGCTTTAGATTTTGCCTTTCTTTAAATGCTAAAAGACTCCACCCTCAATACAGCACATTTTCATTTATTTTCATTCCACCTCTAACTCTATTTACAGATTTTTTTTCTTTAGATATTGCTTTTATTTACAGTTGTTTTTTTGTGTTTTTGTTCCTGCCTACAAACATAAATATAATATAATATTTCCGCTACATATGCTCAAATAAAATTACGCCCTGTAATTTGTTTTAGTCCTCCTAGCTGGCATGAGAGAACTCCTATTCTATTTACAGATAAAAGTACAGGTTTTTCATTCCGCGACAAACGTTTGCTCTTTCCTCTCCCCCCGTGCAGCTTAAACGCTAAAATAAAATTACAGCCCGAATACTTTAATCTCGCAAATGAGATTCCTCACCCTAATCCACATTATGTCATTTTCGGCTTTTTTTTCCTTCTCCACCCTCGTATTGAGTTAATATCACATTTCTAAATCCTTGCGTCTCCCATAATGCCAGGCTTACAGAAACAGGCGTCGCGGGGGTTTTGTTCAGGCACCCTCTCTCGCAGCGTGTTTGTAAACCATATCGAATGTTTTCATGGCCTATACGAGCATGTAAATGATCAGAGGAGGGAGAAGGGGCGAAACCTCTGCGCATTAAAAAAGCAATCAGAAAGGAACGGCCATGTCTGCGCCGGCGGCGAAGGGAGCTGCCGTCGAGGCGTCTTTAACTCCATTCCGCAAAACACAGACTGCTTCATTATCCGCCAGCTCTCTGCAGCGGCAGCTCCAGTAATACTGAGTGATGTTTAAATTAGTTTACAATTTGCCTGCTCCTCGCCTAGGACAGATCGTAAGCGAAGGCGCTCAGAAATGTCAGCGGCGCTCCTAACCACCGTAACAAATTGTTGCCCGTACGCTGCACACCTAATGACTTCAAATTAGCTTCTGTGCGAGTGGCTGACAGTTTGTTACGTCTGTTAGCAACATAGCCGCTGTATCATGAGCCATAAATTGGTTTGGGCTCTCGGGGAGAATGGAGGCCTTCATCAATTTGATTAAAAAAAATTACTGTACCATAGAAACCACAGAGACAAACCAGTTGAAAAAGAGAGAAATGCGCACATGTATCAGTGGCGGAACGGTTAGGGGAGGTTAACAGGAGGCCGTTTACAGAGCCTGGCCGTCATCGTGTGTCTTTCTGATTGTGTGAGGTTAAGGGGGAAAAAAATCATTCTCAGAGAACAAAAAATATGTCTTGAGTAAGTAGAAAACAAGAACTTTATACGGAATCTCACACTTTTCTTTGGAAATTTTCATCGGGATACAGTGGCAATTGGAGCGTGAGGAGCAGGAGGAGATGAGAGCCGCAGGAATACCTGCTCCAGAGATGAGGGGGCTTCTTCCTCTTCAAACAGACACAGAATTGCCTGCCGAGGTCTAATCATACAATCATCTCTCTTCTGCTGAGCAATCGTTCATAGAATGTGAACTCTGACGCCAATCGAGAGACTCCTCTGTTTGCTTTCTGAGCAGACATGGCCTACGAAATGAACTAACATATGAACACTGTACAGACACCCCCCCCCCAAAAAAAAAACTATGAATGTGCAAATGTATACACACAGAGAGGGAGAAGTAATATGTACAGCCTGATACATAATGGATACTTCTTAGCCTCGAAAAATAAATGGCTGGAAAGGAAATCTATTACTCTGCTATGAAAGGCCTAAAATTATTGAATGAATATTTTGCACCACAACCTGAATATTATATTTATAAATATGTGTCAAGATAAATGTTTTATTTCAACATTGATAACTGAACATAAAACTTTTATCAAGAAAACCTTCGTTATTATGTTTCACCATACTATACTTACTGTAGCATTTTGAAAAAAATTAAATATATATGTATACTTCCAATCAACTTTTTTTTAAAAAGAAGTAGTTTATAATTACCAAGGGTGGATTAATTTAGAGAAAAAACAATAATGTCCTAAAATATTTTTTTATTTTTATTTTGCTATGATTTATAATGTGATTTATTCTTGTGATACTTATTTTCCAAAGACACTTTTCCAGTATTCTGTGTTGTATAAATATTCATAAATCTTCTCAAATATGCTGCTATTATTATCAGTGTTGAAAATAGTTGTGCTGCCTAATATTTTTTGTAGAAATCTTGACACATTTTTCAGTAGTTATTAATAAATTAAAAGTTAAGAAAAAGAGTTTTTGTGTTAAATAGCATTTTTTGTAACAATATAAATGCTTTGCCTTCAAATTTGATCAAGTCAGTGCATCAGTTCAGTGTTTTTTGTTGTTTTATTTCCTTAAAAAAAAAAAGACTGATCCAAACTATTAAATTATAATATAACTTAAGCATCATACTATGCTACAGGAGAGTATTCAGTCTGCTATACTATACTATGTACACAAATGTGCCACATTCCAGAAGTTCCAGCGGTGTGGCTTCCTGCACACAGGGAAAATCCCATTAAATCCACAGGGCAAGTCTGGGTCAATCTGGCATGGAGCAGCAGAAATAACCTCCCAATCCTGCATCTCGTGCCTGGCAGGAAATTGGCACTCTGATGAGCTTTAAGCCCATTTTATGGCTTGTGTGGCACTATTGCCCGAGGCCAGTATTAGCACAGTCATATCTACAGCACGAGGCCAACTACAACACAACAGCAAATAAAGGTGTTAATATGTTTTGGTTCTTTTCTTTGGTGAAAATGGGTGAATAAATCTCATAAAAAGAACCTAGACATGCTGTGACTACTACTACATCTCCTCCTATAAGTTAACGGCTCTTGCTATTGTCTGATTTGAGAGCTTTCATTCTCTTAACCTCATTTTTGCTCTCGCTTCACAGTCAGTCACCTATGGGAAGCTCTTTTCAAACAGTGAGGGTTGAAGTGGGCAGCCACTGTCTGTGACCAGGGCCGTCTCAGATTAAATGCAAAAGAAGGGCTTTGTTAAGAAGATTACTGGAAACTCCTCATTCTGTTGCGGAGATGGGCAATAAGCAGCAGTAGAGAGATAGAGAGGAGGGGGTACACTTGTCTTAATCATGGTCAGTCATGCCATTATTGTTCATTGCTAATGTCAGGAATCCTTTCAACAAGGCTACTGGTTGCCCCCCCCTGCAGATTTTGCGCTATACTGAGGAAGGATTTAAGCTAAAACTAAACAAATTGATCCTTGTCTGCTGTCACAGAGGGAGGAAAAATGCTGACCTAAGGAACATGTCAGTGGTGGCCTGCGTGATGGCAAATGCCCTTGATTGACAAGGCACAGCTTTGTTTAGGTTCAGGAGACTGCTTTGCACTTGCTGAAAACAGCAGTCACTCAAACACACTTTATAGTTGTTGTTCAGAATTTGCACAGAAGAAGCACAGAAGCCTGATCATGCTGAAATTATAAATTTAAATATTTGGATAAAAATGTAAAAAAAAAAATTGTGTAGAAAAATATAATGTAAATATAATAAATAAATAAATATATTTTTATACTTATATAAATACATAAAAAAAAGAACAATAAAATAATTCAATAATAGCATTCTCAGATTTGTGGGCACCACTGTTTATGGAGAAGCCTTTTTTAAATAGCTGTTTATGTTTATACTTAAATTTCAATCATTATTTATGATTATTTATTATATAATGACTCATAATATTTAATTTCCAATTTTTAAACCTTTATAAAGCATCTGGTTTGCTATTTTTCATCTAGATTGAATGCTTTACCCCCAGACCATTCAAGCCACGCTTCACACTGCGAGTTTGCCTGTAGTTTGTGTGTAATTTCTATCTCTGCTCATGTCCTACCTGGAATATGCTTGGCCCAGCCAATGTTGACCACCAGTTCCCTGTCTGCCAGGTCGCAGAGCGTGGTCAGGGCTTTGATGTCGCTGTCGGGCACGGTGGGGTCAGGCATGGCGTAGATCTTCTCAGGCTCCGCCACCAGCAAGTGAGACACAATCTTGTTATCTGCAAGGCAGCCAAAGGGGACTGTATTTGAACACCGAGGGGAGAACAAAGAAACAGATTGGGATTATACCAGCAAGGTCATATAGTGTTTGGTTCAGTAGCAAAGAAAGCAATCAGATAACATGAAATATTGGCAGAGATGTTTTTTTCTGGGCAGAAAGATGGTGTTTGTGGTACTGACAATGCTATTTTTGGTTTAGGAATGAATGCTTGGTGCTTTTTATAATTGAAAATAAAAGCTTTTTTGGTTACTTGTATATTTATGGAGAGAGTTTAATGGAGCAGAGCAGTGGTTCTTTTTTTGTTCTACTTGAAGACAGATTTATTTGCATATCAGACTGTACCAAACATTAAACATTCTTTTTTTTTTGCTGGCTAGATACAATTAATTCAAAATAATGGAGTTTGAATTCTTAGTGAAAATGTAAAAAAATAAAAATAAAAATAAACTAAAAAACGGACCACTGCTGCTTTTTTAATTTACGTCCTTCTGATGATTCTCATTGTGGATTATACTGTGAGTTGCGGATATAAAGATTAGTGTTCGGGGTATTCTGTCAATCTAATGAGAGAAAGGACACACATTTCAGATCGGATTGCATCGGTGAGGGAGATTGGAATAGGTAATTAGCGACACCCTTACAGTTAAATGAATTCATTTGCTGTTTAATCATCTATGTCAATGCAATATGATAGACAGACAGAACCCAAATACAGCACTGCAATCTCTGGGTGTGTCTGTGTGTTTGCAAAGCACAGGCGAATCACTTTGAGCCCAGTGCATCCGTGTTTGAGGTCCGAGGACAAAATGGATCACTAAATTAAAAAGCATTAACTTCTGAGGTGTGTGTGTGTGTGTTGGAGGAGGGGAAGAAATTGATCAATCAGCCCAGCCCTGCTACTCGAGGGATTGGGGGAGCCTGTAAGTGCTATCTCTAGGTAAATCTTATTTAATGTTTCCCTAATTAGAATCAATGCAACCCAATTTCCAAACCCCATGCCTTTGTTATGTGCAAATAATCAATCGGGTAGGCTGGGACCATGGCTACTCCTCACTGTTTTTGTGAAAATAAAGAAAGAAATAGAAAGGAATGAGAGAAAAGATACAGAGAGCACAGAGACAGACTGATAAAAGCCTCTATTAATGGGACACCGGACTAAAATAGGCAAAACCTAAACATTAGTCTGGATATATTCTGGATTGCAGACTGATAAAAAGACATCCGTTGGGATAAATGTTAGATAAAACAGAAATCTAAAACCCTACCGAAATCTTTAAAACTGACTGTCAGTATTAGGTTTGAATGAAATATTTAAAATATCAGTATAAAAGCAGATTCTTTAGCTCAAAAAAATTGTGCATGCAATGCAAATTATAGAGTTAATAAACTGAAATAAAAAATCAGACTAGCTCTTTTAACTAAAAAAGTGGGAAGGATGCCATATTGAGTGCTTTGTCCGGTTAATTTTCCAATGAGTGGTCCATCGCCCCTTACAGTGTCTCCCAAAGTCCCCATCTTGCTAGCATACAATAGCAGAGAGAAAATAAAGTAATGAAAGTGGATGGGAGCTGGACATAGAGAATAAGCTTTAAAATAAGTTGCTTTGGGTGGCTGGAAATAAGCCTGAACCTGGAAGGAGGGATCAGTAGGATTAGGCAGAAGGTTATTCAGAGCGCCGTATTCCTAAAATGATTTCTACCACTGTAATAATTAAGATTATTTCCACTGCTATCATGCATAAAAGCATATTGTATTCCAGTAGAATATGCTACCATTAAGTAAAAAGGCTTTAGGGACAAATCTGTTAAGCGCTGCCGTGCTGTCTCTTTGCAGAGCAGTCTGACAGCGCGGAAGCTCCGGTATTGTGGGTTTGATGTCTTTGCCAGATTGGATTTAATCCGGATTAGGCCTCTCTCTCCCTCTCACGCTTGCTCGCTCTCCCCTAACACACACACACACATGCACAAACATCTTTGTCGATTGGCTCTGTCATATACTACATCTCTGTCTTTCTTGTTTTGTGTCCAATTTACTGGTGCATTGGAAAGAAGGCAGGTCGCTGTAAGGTGACATTGAGATATTAGTGGAAGATTCTGTGACAGATGCAAAAACGGCAAACCTGAAGGAATATTTCACCCCCCAAAAAAGAAAACTGTCATCCTTTACTTACCCTTGGGTTGTTCTGAACCTGTGTGACTTTTTTTGACAAATTTTGACAAATGGTTTGACTGTTTTTTTTCACTGACTTTCTTTCATCTGCAGAGCACAGAAGATTTTGAAGAATTTATTAGGATTTTTTTTGCTTAAATCCAATTTGGACTCCATTGACATTCATATGTAGATAAATAGTCATAAATAGAAAAAGAAAAAGAAAATTCCTTAAAAAAATCTTCTTTTGTGTTCTGCAGAGGAAAGCAAGTCATTTTTGGAATAACGTAAGGATGAGGAAATGATGACAGAATTTTCTTTTTTGTGTGAACTAAACCTTAATTTAGCTTTTTTTAAAGGCAACATTTGTACCTGTTTTATTTTTACATTAAAAATGCAGTGTATGCATTTGTATGTGAATAAAGACATCCAATGTTCTTACATGGCTTTTTGGGCGGCAGAGCCAGTTGAGGGTTCAAATAGGGGCTGTTTTCTGCATCTATCCGACGTTTGTACTTCTGTCTTCCACCACGCACGCGGTCCAGTCGAACACCTGATAAAAAAAAGCAGAGACAAGAAAAAAAACATTTACTTTTTCACACATCATTCTAGCACAAACACAACCTCTTCAATAAAGCAGTCAGATAACCTGCACTGTCACTTTAAAAGCACTGCGAGGGGAGCGGACCGCTGTGAGCCCGCCATAAACGGCACGGCAGCTGTCAGTGGCCATTTCAGGGATGTGGACAGGAGATGACCAGCTGCTGACAGACAGGGGCACAGTGGCTCTCTCCATGTGACATCCGGACACGCACCTGCCCATCTCCCGCTTGTGGCGCGCGTGCATCTTTAGAGCACTCAGCTCACGGAAAAATAACAGGTAAACAGCAGAGAGCCATTTGTGTTTGCGTTAACACACATCCTCAAAAGTGTTGGTGACAACAATTACAGGAGACACTCAAGAGCGCAGAGGCGATCAAGTACTCAAGTACTCGTGTGAAGCACCTTACCGTGTCTATAAAGGCGTCCTATTCTCCTTCATCATTCAAAGCGCCCGTCAATATTTTCCTCCCACAAAGAGTGCAAATAAAGTGTGATGGGTGGCTAATTTATTGAGGCACGACGGTTGTAAAAACATTCTGAATCCATCCATCGCGACCTGCGATTCTGATGAGTGCAGAGCCTTGCAGAGACCTGTCCCTGCTTTTAATTAATTGACATACAAAAGAGCTTTAATTTAATTATGCAAACCTCTCCAGGGGATGGGCGGTTTCTGTGGAAACCACTTAAAGGTGGCCCAGGACCCGTTTCATGTTGCATGCTGGAGAGGAACGGAATGGACATGAAGGCCCAGTGGGCTGGCCCTCGTTTTACAATTAAAACACTGGAATTCTCGTTTATCTGAATGGCGCTCAATCGCCACCTCCGCTGGGCTTTCAGGGCCTGACACTCTCTGAATAATTTAACAATGAGATGCACCTTTCTCATATTGAAGAGCACTGACTGAAATTTTTAAGTGCTGTTTACCTGATTATATTTTAACTCACTTAAATGTGAGTCTATTTGTGTCAATGGAGATGGTGACAAAACTTTCATTACAAGTCAGTTAAAATGAGTTTTTAATTGGCAAATAAAATGTATATTACACCCCAATCATATAATATAATATAATAATACAGCCTTCATGTAAAATAAATAAAAATTAAATTAATTAATTAATTTAAATAAATGAAATAATATAAAATATAAAATATAAAACTTGAAAAAAAAAGCCACAAAAAATGATGCATAATCATATATATCTTGTTTATATCTTTTTTATATATATATAATTACCCTCAACTAGTATAGATCTGGGATGTTTAAAATAAATGGAGAAGCAACATAACCATGATTTGAACTTGAAATCACACTTTGCAGATGTATAATGTTCACACTTCACGTTCACAACATTGTAACACAAATAGGCTTCAATGACCAAATAGTGTGTTATGTTCATTATACAAATACTGCTTATTCCCTTTGTTATTGATTCCATTCTAAATAACCTATTCATTCTTACTAAACAGTAACCATAGCTGTAATATTTCCTCTTATAGACCAGTGTTTCACTATGACTGCACTACATGCAGGCGTATTTTGGGACGGAGTGATAATGAGTGTTAATTAACTTTGACCCTGGCTGGTTGTTGATTATGTGACATTGTACTCCAGGACAAAAGCAGATCCGTGACCCTGTTTGCTCACATTTCCATGAAGGAACACACGTCCCACAGGCTTCGTTTTACATGAGAACGGCGGTCTTAAAAAGATGTCACATTGCTAGCATTGCCTCCTTGATGCCAGCACCCGAAATATGCAACAACACACGACGCTCACATGTTGACAGCCTCTCATCTTAACAAGACCAAGACACCTCCCCCCCATAACCCCACCCCCCCATCCACCAGAAACCAGATCCTGCTCCAGCCTGAGTGCCTGGACTGTAGGGTTTATTGGGCTAATTCACTGCTACAGACATATTTGCATCACCTGCAATCCGTGTGGCATCTTACATCTTTGTATTAATTCACTAAACCTGCATCTGCCATTCTAGTTAAAGCATGTCGGATTGCCTGATTGGTTGACTTTTCCTGCAGCAACTGATGCACAACTTTGGATAAAGTTTTGCGTCTGAGCTGCATCTTCATAGGCCTGCAATGTGCTGGAAATAGACGAGGAATTAATGCAGCACAACCCTGAAAGACGCCCTCTACGGTGGGATATTATTAGGAAAGCCTCCCTCGCTGCTGAAGGAGGATCGTTCAAGGATTTACACGCACCAAAACAAACAACATTGGAATAAGTTACCCTTTGTTACTGATCTGCAGCCAGCTTTGTGGCTTCTCTTATATGGTTAAGATTAAGATGCGGCTATGGGATGCCGACCCAGGGGCGATCGTTACCCTCCACAAACGGTGAATGTGGCTTCACACCATCGAGATACATCTGTCTGCTGATAGACCTTCTATCGCCACATGACTGTAAAGCAAGCAGGCGCCTGGCTGCACATGGTGCGCCGCTGGGTCGGGTTTCACACAGATGCAGATACAAAGAGCTGCCGATTGTTTGTTTGACGGCGTATCTATGGGCCCACGAGGAATGATCTTGATGAATAACATTGCTTCATGGGACACACAGCAAAACCACTCTGAAGTTACAGTCTCAGAACAGAGCAGATATACCTCACCACACAGTTTATGTCAATGTTATGGGTTTCCTTCAAAAGGAAGACAAGAAGAGTTCATTTAAAGAGACAGTTCACATAAAAAAAATGTATTCTGACATAATAATTTCACTCTCTGTCTTTTAGAATCAGTATCTGACTTCGTTTTCTTCAGTGGAATTGCAGACTGTTAAAGAAGCTCTTTTCCACGCAATTTCCAAACATAAAGCCTTCATATATCAAAAGAATATAACTTTATGATGCTTTATTTATGTTTTTTGCCCGTTGACTGCCCCAGTCCCCTTCCACTTTCATTATACTTGGAAGATTAGCGTCAACCTTCTTAAAATTATTTTGTGCTACTATATAAAAAAATTTAGTGAAATAGAAACAGATTGTATGAAAGTAAGACAATTCTGAAAGAACTTCTAATTCTAACTTCTAAGTCTCATTTTTAGGTGAAATGTCCCTAATAGGGTCCTTTAAATTATGTAAAATAATGAATTTGGCAATCTTTTTCACTTTACTTCTCTCTCTCTCTCTCTCTCTCTCTCTGTCTGTGTTTTTTTTTTTAAATGTTCCTGCTATTATCAGTTCAAAGCTCGCTAATAATATTTATATGTTCTGAAATGTACCATCTGATTAGCCTCATACATTAGCACTAAGTAGGACATGAAATGCTGTTAAAAAGTTTCACAGCAAATGCAGGCAGACAGAACAAGAGGAATTGAAAAAAAAACAAGAAGAATTCATTTCACACTGTTGTAAATCCCCAGTAGATTACAAGATTTTACTGTTTTAATTAAGATGACAAATAGACTAGATGCTTCATGGTGGAATCCCTTTTCCCTCGTTTTAAATGATCCTACTATCCTCTCCACACCTCCCCCACGTTTTATTAGGACCCACAGATGACCGTAAACTTCTTACAAGGCTTGTTTTGAATTTCATAGGTGGCGTGGAATCCTGCAAGGCGTCTGCAGAAATTTACGGGGAAGTGTGAGAGAAACAATCAACCTGGCAGCAACGTGTGCCACTTTTAAAAAAAGACTAATTAATCAGACGTGGTCAGAGAATTCTGATGTCTCGAACTTACATCATTATATTACACCTATTCTTGTTTAGCAGTCAACAGCATGCGTGCAGACACACTAAAGAGGCGAGGAGACTGTTGTTTTGGCCAAGGCTGATGGGGCACAGGAGAGTAAATACAGCGGCCAAATTTCTTGCAGCTGACATGCATAAACTCTACACCGCTTCCACTCAACAAAGGCTTAAGTGTTCACAGGAATGTCAAACGTGTGCTGATAGTTCAGTTCTTTTTACAGGTGCTATGGATCACAAGCGTATAGCTTTCTCTCTGATAAATATATTATATATATATATATATATATAAATATATATATATAGGATCAAGCACTTAACTAGCTAACTCTGACTACAAGAATAGATCTTCAATCAACAGTATGTCTAGGAGACACTGGAAAAGGAAAAGGAGACAATGACCAAAACAAACATATAGAGGAGAGTATGTTGATTTGATTTATTTACTACTGCACTCGTGAAGTACAATCACTCAATTAGGAAACTTCCTGTTGGGTGGAGCATATGGCATGTAGTGTGATTGTTGTCTAGCACAATGAGATCTACATGTGGAGCCAGTTTCTTATGTATACACTCAAGTATTTATGAGATATGAGCAAGTTTTTTTGAATGTGCTCCAGGGGGCGCCATAGAGCCCCTGTGCAACACCCAGGTCCCAGGCTCTGTGGCATCCTAATGACCACAGATTATAACGTGTGTGCCAATTTTCAAGCATTTTAAGCATGTTAAGACTTGTCAAAAATAATAATAAACATTCTTAAAAAACAATAGGGCCCATGCACCACCTACTGAAAGTATTTTTTACTCCTTAAGTCAATACTAGATACAATACAGATACAGTATTTTCTAAAGCTGTCACTTACATCAGCAAAATTCTGTCAATCAACTTAATTTACAATATTTACTAAGTTTAAGGTACCTTCCATTTGTAACTGCATACTATTTACTTGCCAAAGACAATTTATACTCACATTTGGCTCTTGATGGGTGTTAATTTTGGATCCTAGTGACCTTCCTCTTTAAGAAAGCACATTTAATAGTCATTAGGCGCTGACACCGGGTAAAAGTACCCATCTACTAAGCTGCCAAACTCTATTAAATGTTCACCTTAACTCTTTCTCTCTCATATGCTAGAAGCAATGCCTAAGAATATTACAACCCTCCTTCATTCACATATTCTTACTTGTTCACTTTAGTTACACCCAAGGGGGACTAAGTTGTTTTTGTCAATGTGAGCTTCCAGTCTGCTTTCCTATTTCACCGAAGCCCAAACCCTCCAGTTTATTCCATTAATGCTATGAGCTTTTATATGGAAATAACTGTGACCTATGGCAAAGGGCAAAACAAAGTGTGTCCCAAGTGCTGAGGCCAGCCCAGCAAGCGGGACACCCCATTCTGAGAAAAAGAGCGAATCCCAATTGCACTCGGGTGAGTTTACATACAAAATTCAAATGGGCATCGGACAAATGAACATAGGTGAGCAACAGGACCGCTGGTTGCCAGATCCCCTGAGATCTAAAGGAATGAATTATAAAATCTTCACCGGGATGATGCGAGAGAGAGCGCAAGAAAAGGAGAGAGGGGGTAGACACACACTGTCCACTGAATTTTCCTCTTAATCCAATGAGAATTTATTTCTTTGCCGCTGTAAATGTTGGTTGCTAAGCTGTGGGACAAGTGCACTCTGTGGTGTCATTCATGCATAAAATGTGGATTTCTATTTGATTTTCTGATGTTTAAGCCTGTTAAATTCCCCCCCCAATCCCTTGGCACAATCGCCTCCCTTGAGTTTTTCTATAATGTAATTACACTGAGGAGCAAATATTGACAGCATTTGTCTTGAGCTTTGAAATGTTCAAATTCCCAAATAGAAAACTGAAAAAACAAACAAACTCATAAAAACGTCTGGTTTCAGCATTTTGATTGGCCGGATAGTGAAATTAAACAGTGAAGGTGGTACTTTGAATTCTGGAATACAGCAAGCGATGCTTTGAATTTTTGATGGTGAAAGATTTCCGCTCATGCTCGGCTTAGCCCTTGACAAGGATTTGCATCCTTTGAAAATGTGCTGACCACCGGCAAGTAAACAGACGTGACCACCTTGACAAACAAGTCAGGTTTGGTGTGAGGGAGAGCGTGTGTCGTGTGTTCCCAAAAAGGGTATTAGCAGTTTGTTTTTTCGATTAGACAGCGGACATAAATCAACCAAAAGATGGCAAATCTTCCTAAACCTATAATTACAAAAACTTTATCTATTTACACCATTTTTATTTGCAAAAGCAACTCTGGTTGCTCCTTTCTTGTTTGCCTTTGAACAGCTAAATGAACAATATATAAATAATAAGAAGAAGAATTATCATAACAGTTATATATAAATAGTATAATACTATAAAATAGTATTATATAATAGTTAATTGTGTTTAAAATATAACATATATTTACACGTAATAATATATTGCACCAAACAAGTTTATATTTGCTCTTGAAAAAAGTGCTGTAACTGTAACAAATACTGTAGCTGTATTTTTCCTAAATTATGATATTCTGATATATATATATATACATATAGTATAATATAACCTATTAAGGTTAGTCTTTTTTATGTCATTTCATTTCAGCTGATTTTTTTGTCCATGTTCCTAATATTTTGACATTAAAATAATATTTTTATGCAATAATATTTTTCTTAGAATTTTGGGGTTTTAATATGAATATCCCTAAGACCTTTACATAACGTTACCAAATGATATAAGTGTACATGCGTGATTGTAAATGCACATTTAAAATAAGATATTCTATTTAAGACAGTTTAATACAATTTTATGGAAATATAAAAGCCCAAAATCACAGGATAAGCCCACCAGCATGCCACTCAATCTTTCATTTTGGGCCAATATTCAATCCTATAGTACCTGAAAGAGACCCTCCTCCATCACCGCCCACCCCTCTGCACACACCTCTCACTTAATAAAGAGCTTTCCGAACAAGCTCATTTATTTTCCAGAAAATTAACTCACTTTCAGTCCTGATTAATGATTTTAATCTAAATGAATCAAATTAAAAATTGAAAATTATATTTCCAAAGCCCACAAAAAGGGGGGAAAAAGACAAGGAGAAAAGACCATTCCCACTTAACAAATGAGCCTTCAAATATTAAAAGAGGAGCAGGAGTGGGTGATCCTAATGAAATGTGTCCGGTGCTTGGCTGCCTCTCCCTACACACAGGCAGATCCAGAGCTGGAGGAAAAAGAGATGCACAGAGAAAATAAAGAGATAGGAGAGAGGGAGCCCTGCTCATTGTCCCCACAAAATCTGGAGAGAATTACTGAGCTATCTACTTACTTTAATTATTGTGTCATGCCCTGTACATTCTCAACACCGCTTAAAACGAGAACGAGAGAGAAATGAACTGGAGGTGCCCTGGTCATGTGACTGCAGTGGGCCGAAGCTAGTGAGTGGGCATTGGCTGATGCGGACAAATTTAGTGTGATATTTCGGCACAGAAACTCCAGTCGTGGCTGGCCGAGTCTCTTTCTGGGCTTTGTTGCCAACCTGCCAAATGCATGGCTGACTTAATAGACAAAGTGATGAACGGCGATCATTTTGGGGCAGAGGAATATTGCTGACTGCCGATATTGGAATCACTTGTGATTGGATCACCATCGGATTTCCCACTTCAAACGGCCGCTTATATTGTAGAGAGAAAGAGAGAGAGAAAGGGGGACCGGCGTCTAGGTCAAATTGACATGTTTGTGCTTGCTTTGCGAGGAGGAAAAAACACAACCGGAGCGATGGAAAAGGCGTTTGCGAGTGGAACGGTGTCACTTGTGTAAAGCTGTTATTGGTTATCGAGTCATGGCTGTTCGGAGGCGAGCACAATTTTATTATGACCCATCTTTCATCCTGGATCCCCGGTATAAAGGACACTGAAATTTTAGGGGGGTGCTGAGCGCTGATGGAATGTCATCCAAATGATTGAAATGTTGAAATTCATAATTGGAAACACAGTGCTATCTTATGGCCCTCTCCCTCCACACACACACACACACACTCAGACACGTACGGCAGACTCCTTCACAGCAGCAGAGGCATGTGTGAGGTTGGGCACGGCAGTGGTTTTTATGGTAATTGAGGCAGTTATATGAGGTGGATGTGGACAGCGCCTTTCTTCTGCCGAGACTTAAAGAGAAATAAGCGTGTGTTATCTTCCTGCCGGCAGAGCCGCCCTATTGTTGATTCAATAATACAAGACGGCTCTTATCAGGGCTCGGGGTGACTGATTGGCAGGCCGATATGTTTAGACAATGTGCCGTGTTCAAACTGAATTTACCCAGGCCTCCGGTCGGCCCAGGAGCAAGCAGAGCAAAGCGAATTAACACCACACAATGGACTGAGACTCTTTCAACATCTCTACATGCCCCCCTTGGCCCATGTCTTTTTCTGGACTAAAATCCATGACGTCTACAACCATGTTTGATGAATTTATATAATAATGATACTGATGATACTACTTCTAATAATAAGAATTTATTGTATAACATTTATTAATAATAACAATAATAATTTATGATTATATGAAATTGTATGAAAGCAAAAAAAAACCTGTGACTCCGTGAATGAATGCACAAATAATAATATTAATAATCAATAACATGCTTTAAAAAATTTAAACAGTAAAATAAAACTATTCATTAGAGGTCATCTAATTAAACCTACTAAAAAGTAAACTATTTAAATAATAAATTAAGCCCTGATATCATCTTCAATCTGACAATACCAATAAAACCAATAATAAAAATTATTATTATTATTTAATAATAATAACAAATTAATTAATTAAAGCACAAAAGGGTAAACACAAATAAATGAATAAATGAATGAATGAATAATATGGACCTGGCATTGCAATGAGAAATGTAGCTTTAGTCATGCTATTCTAAAAAGACCTAAAGACCTAAATTTATTCTAAAAATAAATTAAAACAATCATTGCAATCCCAAAGAGGTAGTTCTTAAGTTAGCCGAAAAACTGGTTCAATTTGCTCCATTATTTGTTTACCAAGGTTATGCAAGAAAATTATAGATATGTTTAATTCAAACAGAATTTAAAACACAAATTTGCCTGGCAGATCTAGTTCCATCTGAACAGGGCTTTGGAGAAAAATGCATCAATTCAAAATCAAGGAGCATCATTGTGTTTACATCTGAGGTCTCCATTTAATCCAAAAAGACACCCAATGGTGAGCAAAAAGCCAAGGCAGAATGAGGTGTTAACAGCACACGTGTGTGTAAAGGTGAGATATCGGCCAGGGGAGGTGGTGGCCAGCATTGCGGGATCAAAAGGAGCGATTTTTGCCTTCATCTGGCCTGATGGTGGAGTAAATGAGAACAGATCAGCGCTGCGGTCTGTGGGCAGGTGGCTGTCGGCCGTCGTCCGTCTCCCAGCCATTAAATTGCTGGCAAGATGGAAGGCCTTCCTTTCCTGTAGCCACACTTACAGATCAAACAGTGACAAATGAGATGTAACTGCACTTGTAAAGCAAGGCTACAATCTGTCAAAGTACAATATAATTTGTGATCTGACGTGGCAACCACGTTGTCTATTCTTGACGTTGAAGCTTTCAAAGCTTTCGGCTACAAAATATCACATTTTCTTTAAATCTCTTTTACTCCACATTCTTTTATAGAATCAGTGATGTTAATTTTTGTGATACTTGCTAACATAATATTTTGTTTTAAACACATTCAAACACAGTCTCCAAAAACTATTTAAATTGGGAAAAATGAACCCTAATAAACAAAAAATATACTTTATATAAATAGTATTATAAATAATCAAGATATTTAAATGGGGCAAAGTCTGAAATGATCTGCTTCTACTATCCGACTGATAATAACAGAATATAATTGTATTTAATAATAATAATAACAATGATGATGATAATAATAAAGAAACGCATTTCTTCAAAAATGTCATGCATTAAATAATAATAATAATTATTATTATTAATAATAAATAAAATAAAATCAATCCATCAGCTAAATATGACAGACTGATACACAAACGGAGAGATGGATAGACAGACTCCAGTCTAAAGCTCCATTGTCTGTATTTGTGTGTGGAGGGCTTGGTTATTACCTGAGGAAAATCAGTGCTGAGGAAAAAACTACTTAGTGAGCTGTATGACTGCATTAACAAGGCCTCTCTCTGCCTGAACAATTCCTCGCCTCTAAATGATCTAATTAAAGTCTCATCAGTCGTGTGTCTCGGGCCGAGCCCTCCGCTGCTGCATTCAGACACTTTCACACGGAACAGCCTTCCCTGCTGTGCTAGCGCTCCCCTCGGCCTCACTGATCACATGGAGGGCTTCTGATACATCATCATAACAGACAGTGGGTGGAAGACTTGTAGAGGTTTGGATGTTGAGCAGAGGTGTATAATGGGGGAAGAGGGTAACAAAATTAACCCTTAGGGGTTGAACAGTAATAGATATGAAAATGAGTTAACTGTTGGGACCACAAACCACGCAGGTGCCCTTTCACCACATTCCTTATACACATATGCAATGAATCATCCAAAAAAGGAGGTTGTCTCCTTTAAAAATGTGTAAACATTTATAAGCTTTCAACATGACCGGAACAGACAGATTTTGGTGGCGGGTCATCGTCTATCACGAGCTGGGAGATTGATATGGTATGTGTCACTATGGAAGGGCGTGAGTGCTGTAAGGCAGTGGGTGATGGTGGCCGTCTGATGGGGGAGATTGCATTAGAGCAGAGCACGGGATGGTGCTGGGGGCTGGGCCACGCTGGTTAATATGGGGCAGTGGGGAAACTGATGGTGTTGTAAAAAGGCCTGCAGGTTGCTTCAGGTCGGTCGGTGGGAGATGAGTGGGTAATTGCCACTTCACCATGCCCAGTGTGTTCATTCAACCCTTCAAACCACAGAACAAGCATCTGAGCCTATGCTGCTTTCTTTCTTTCACAGTACATAATTTGGACTCAGAATGTGAATGTAGAATACTGTATGTGTTCATATGATCAAAACCTAAATATGACATAATACAATAGCAGACAAAACAACAACACCAAAACACACACAAAGAATTACACACACATATATATAAACAAAAGAAAAGAAAAATATCATATGATTTATTAATAGAAATTAATACAAAATGAGACTTAAGATGAATTTGTGACTGTGAACATGTGAATAATAGTAAATAACTTTACTATTTAATAAAAAAAACATCCATTATAAGATTATTTATCATCTCTCTCTCTTTCCACCTCACCACTCTAAAAATATCTGAAGATATTGTTCTACATGTGTCAAATTCACCTCATCAGGACTTATTAAAAAATCCTTACAATTATGTCTTGTGCCATCTAATTAGCCCAAAGCAATTTAAAGACAATGAGTAAATGAAATGCTTTGCAATCAGCTCACATTAATTTTCCATTGCACATAGTGAGGGCTGCACTGACTCATCACACATGATCACGACAGCGTCTATAAAATTGAGACATGAATACTCATAATACACACATAAGTAAAAAACTCTTTGTCTGTGCCTGACTGTGCTATGTGTGTGCGTGTGGGTTTAGTGACACTTTTAGGTGAGGTAAACACAGGGACTGTAAGTGTGGTGTGGGTTTACGGCTGAGTGATGGGGGTATGACCCACTGAAATACACTCTTCTAAAGAAACTTCATCTGTCAGTCATATCAGTGCTTTAACAGCTTTGTGCCGGACAGCCTGGGGTACCGGGAGAGGATAATACTCAGTTTGTAAGCGTGTTTGTAAGCGTGTGTGTGTACAGTAGAGTCGTGAGACCGGTGCTTTTCCTCGTTCAAGACACGTATGTTGTGTAGACAAGGACCACTAGGAGCTTAAAAGCACATTGTTTGTAGCACAATAGTTAAATATGTGGTCTGCTATCACATAATCTGCAGGTTCTTCACTTTGAAGAAAACTACCTGCTAAATGGCAACCACACAGATAACAGAAAATAAAAGCAACATAAAAAACGTCTAACAAAAACAACGGGCAGATCTGTGGGGATATCGCTGATAGATTAACGCCCTGCATCAAACTAAGCAGGTCATTTCTACACTATTTTTGGATGAGAAATTAACAGATGCGTACTGATGTGCCTTGTGGTAACAAACCTCTGGACAGAAATACATTTATAATACTTTGTTTCAATGCCTGTGACCTATTTTACAGCAAATTACACAATTGCTTTTGTACATGCTGACACTCATGCTAATTAGACTTGCGCTGTTGTGTTGTCGTGCGCTTATTAAAAAAAAACAGATGTGGTGGCAAAGTGTCATTATGAATTTGCTAAGGATTCGCATTAGAAGATCTGTACGAGTGGAGTTCGAGCTCGAAATTAAAGTGTTATTTGAGATCCCAGAATGCATCAGCTGCATGAGGAAGTCCAAGTACTACTAAAGCGTATGTTTACCCTCGTAAGTAATAATATTGCATCCAGACTGGTGAAGTGCCCCCCCAAGCCCCCTCTAGCCCCTACTCAGGGCTAATACCAGAACGGTGGGTCGCTCAAACCATCTTCCCTGAACTCTACATCTACGTTCTCCTGCTATATGTGTGTGTGTATCAGTTCTCAATAAGTGAAGATAATCAGGACAGAGAGGATGATGTTCTCCACCTTCTGAGGGTAAACGTGTGCGACTGGGCCATAGCGATGCCACTGGCCTGCTTCCTGACAAAAGAAATAAGGACGTTCTCACCGTGCCAGCTGTGCGGGTATCAGGCCTCTGCCAAATTCCAGACCCTGCCCTGCAACCAAATCAGCCTGGCCGGCTGGAAAAGCACAGTCTGTGGGCTCAGCATGGTCTGTCTATGCAAAAAAACCCTGCCGTCTGCAAGCAGCGGCGCAGAACCAGAGAAGCCAAGAGCCCAGTCCGACTTGTGCCTTCATGCACAAGTGAAGCCCAGTAAGGAAATTGGTCACAAATTGTGCAGCCCAGTAAGGAAATTGTTCACAAATTACCAAAACAAAGCAGTCGGAGAGAGCCAGCGCAGGCAAATCGCGGCCTGTGGCCATGGCCCACTGCACTGTACAGAGCGCTGATTGAGCCACATCATTCAAAACGACATGTTACTGTTGCATTGTTATGACAGTCAGGCAGCTGCATGATTGGTGCGGTTGCAAGAGCCCATATAGAGCCATTAAAAGGTCAGCAGGTGCTGGACAAGGCGGCTGAACGAGCGTCCCAACGGAGACGTTCTCTGGGATTGCGGGCGGTGGGCTGCAAGCGTGTGTGATGAGGGACACGCTGAATTCTGGAAGCGGTCCAGACTATTGCCGAGCCACTCAATCACAGGCTCAATCGAAGGCCTTCGCTTCGGCAGCGTCTGCCAGGCCTGTGGAAGTACACATTCACAGCGCTCATGTTTACGGTGATTCTCAGGTTTCTCAGGTTGCTGTGAGTGAAGAGAGAAGATTTGCATTTGTTTGCATTTGAACGTACAGTGGACCCAAAAAGTACATGGACACTTCAGTCACACTTAATGTAAGAACTTCATTACACTAGAAACAATACAAAAAAATTAAGAAGCATGTGAAAGCAAATTACAAACTGTATTTATGTATTTTATATTTTTCTTAAATATATACATGCATGTGTCTGTATTTATATCCATAATATATTTACACAGTACACATTCATATATTATGTAAAACAAAAACTTTCATTTTGTGTGTGATTAATCTTGACAGCACTAATTTGTTTATTCGTGTATTTATACCAGAGATGAACAAAAATTTTAATTCCAACAATACTAACAATTATTTAAATATTACAGATCATAACTGATAAATGGACATTTTGTACCAAAAAACTAAATATTTATAAATAAAACAAAAACAAATAAAACATTTAACTATTTAACAAATAACTACTGCCTAATCTGTTAAAACCTGAAATTTCTTTTTGAATTTTCTTTTTTTTCCCTAGAAAATATACTATATTTCTTTCAAATAAATGACACTTGGTTTGATATTTGATCTAACACAAAAGCATTCACACCTTAAGTGTGGCTACATTGTCCAAGTCTTTTTTTGTGGCCACTGTATGTATACATCACCTAATTATGTGAATATCTGCCATGGATGTGCCAAGCAGCAGCCTTTTGGGAAAAATCGTCATTTATTAAAGTGTCAGCAAAGTGTCCCTGGTGCTCTGTATAGAAAACGAAAGAGCACAGACCCCCAGCTGTCCCTCTGCCCACAAGTGGTTGTGGCAGACTGGGAAATGCACGAGTGGAGGAGGAGGATGGGAAGAGTCCTCCAAAGTCAGCAGCATGTAAAATCTTCCCCCACCTGGCTGGGGTCCAAACACACAATGCTCATTCTGCCTCCGATTCAGCGCAGGGACTTCCACCAATCCTCTGTGGGTTATTCGAATGCCTAAAGATGTCATTTAGTTGAGGATGGCGGGCAACCAGGGAGCACAAGAACAGAAGGATTGGAGGGGAGGGAAGAGCGGTGGCAGGGGAGAATCGAGGAAGGAGCCGAGGAGGAATTTGCGCTACTGTGCCTTCTGTTGCTGCTGGAGAGGAGGTGGAAAAGGCACAACGATGACCTTTCTGTCTCTGCATCGAAAAAAAGAGAAACCACTCAGCAATTAAGAGGAGTTAATGCCCTAATTATGTGTGTCGTTTTAGGCAGCGCCAGAGGGGATCTCCTAAATAGTAAGAGAGGGTCGGGGGAGGGAGAGGAGGGCGAGATGAGGGGGATGGAGGGTAACTAACCCAGCTGTTTCATTCCCAGACCCAACCTGGAGGGGTGTGCTGTGGCCAGTAGTTTGGGTTTTCAAGCAGGTGCAGTAGATAGGACAGTCGACTCCCGGATGACCCACGCAGGGTTATTTCAGGTGAAGCAACATGCTTTCAATCCTTGAAGGAAGGTGTGTGCTGTGATACACATCGCTAGCGCTATCAAGCAAAGCCTGCCAGTCAGTTATGACACTATAATGAGGCTGTCATGATATTCAAATGGCTCCGTTCTGAAGAGCGTGACTGTCTGCGGTGCACACTTTCTCCTTCACCATGAAGAGGCAAAAGTCTTCTTTTGAGTGGCATTTCATACTTAGAATTTAGACCAAAACCAGATGTCACAGTTTTGAGATATCAGTATTTTCTATAATTAAATGATTTGGGAAACGCAAAATGGCATTACTGTGAAAACCCACTTTGCTGGTACCTCATCAGTGCTGCTCTTCACAATTTTTGCAACATATCTAGCAGTACAGTATGTTAGTCTTGGCGGCTTGTGATAAGATGGACAACAGTTTGTTCTTTAATGAGGAGATGGGTTGGACCTCAAAATTAAGGTGTAGCACACTGGAAGAAAAACAAACCAGCTGTGAGAAAGAGTTGCCATGCTGACATTTAAAAGCACACACAGAGGCGCTATCTAGGAATAAAGTAGGGCAAACTACACAGAGAGAGAGAGAGAGAGAGAGAGAGAGACTGCATAATGATATCACCCCCCTGAGAGCTCTCTTTAAGATGTTGGCTCTCTATTTTGGGGAGGCAAGAGTGGGGGAACGTGGTGGGTGGAGGGTGGTCTCAGACGGGTCCTCTCTTCAGGCTCTAAATGAATGGCGGCGTTGCATAATCCAACGAGCCTCGCCCGCTGACAGCACAATGATTTATGCCCCCCGTCAGAGGAAGAGAGGGGCGAGAGAGCGAAAGGCAGCCGAGGAAGGGACGGAGTGTGAGAGAATCAGAGAACGAATGAGAGAGAGGGAAAAAGAAAGAAAGAAAGAAAGAAAGAACGAAGGAAGGAAAGAAAGAAAGCAAAGAAAAAGAATAGAAAATAAAAAAAGGGAAAAGGAGGTGAGACAGATGCACTTGACAAGACTTCTGTCAAGCCAATAGTCCGTTCTCGGTCTCATTCGCTCTCTCCATCTTTTTGACAGCTTAAGACAGACAGATACAGTATAGTTTTCCGTTTAACTTGGAGGGGAGGCACTGGTTTTGCATCAAGACCTAGATTTGACATCAAATGGCAACCCAACATAGTGCCAAAATGTTTTACCAAACAAAATATTTTTTTTAAAAGACCAGTAGTCTTATAGACTAAATATTGCATGAAAAAACAACAACAACAACAACTGTCTCATCTGACCACTGTGATCACTGGCTCTGGCATGTTTTGTGTCAGTCATGATAATGGCTACAGTGACCAGCAAGCTATATATTTAACTGAAGGGTTTGCAGCACAGAAGCAGTGGAATCGTAAGTGGGATTTGATGCGATGAGGCAGGCTTTTGAGTTTTAAATTGCTCTCTTGCTCTGACTAAAAGCAGCATGCACTCTATATGTATGAGTATGTATGTCAGTGTGTATGTGTGTGAGACAGAAAGAGAGAGAGAGAGAGAGAGAGAGACATTTAGCCTACTCATATCTACAGGCAGGTCTGGCTATTTTGCTTCCATGGCTGCTAGTGTCCCCAGAGAGATGCGGTGGGGAGAGCCACTGCTGTCAGAATCCAAACTCCAGCCTTCGTTAGGACAGCCGCTATCTATAACACAGCACAATAATTGGGCGAGCTCTAATTGCCTTCTGCAGGAATTAGATGTTACATATTCGGAAGGTGCATCCCATCACTGCCAACCTGTGTCTGCAGGTTTCTTATTTCCTCTCTCTCTTACTCGCTTTTTGAGTTTAGATGAAAGCAAATAAAACATACCGTACCATTCCATGACAGAAGTATCACTCCAAAAGGGCGATAAAGAGAAGTAGCTCTCCCTATGGAGAAGGTCACCCATCTGTGTGTTCAGACACGAGGAACGCGTAGCCGAGAATCTAGCCTCATCATCATCACACGCATGCACATTTTTCCTTAGCTTGAGTACGCAAGGTTTAGCGGAGTGGAGAGCATGTAGGTATTTATGGGTGCGTGTATATGCATTAGCGTCCTAGTGTATATGTTCTTGTGAATAAGAGCTTTCTCTGAGTGTAAGTGTGTGTGATCAGCGCTGCATGCACCGTTGAGTGTTTCTGTGAGTGTGTGAACTGCGTCTCTCTAAGTGTCGTGTAATAAGCACTCTCCAGTCCTGATGTAAGGTTCTCGTTCCCCTCACGCTGCGTACCGCCGGGTGCTTTAGCTCGAGCATGTTAGGGCTGATTCCCGGCTGCAGTCTCAGGCCAGTGCTCCGTCAGGCCCCGTCGCTGTCTCTCTGACTGTCTGTGGATATAATTTTACAGTTGGGTGGCTGGAGGTAGCGACGCGGCAGGCGGTTGGCCCCCAGGGTCAAACAGAGACGTAGCTGGAGGCAGCAATTTCCTTGCAGCTAAAACGCTCATGTGCCTGCAAGGTGAGCACCTGCACAAGCTTTCTATACCACGGTGAGTGTCTGCTGTTATTGAGAGGCTTTGCTTGTGCATATGTATGAGCGGTGTGTGTGTACAATGTGGGGGTGTTAAGCTGCAGGTGAGAGTTGGGGTGTGATAGGTGGACAGATATCATGTCGGGTGGTTTGACTAGCCCTGCGGGGGTTTGGCTGTGTGTGCTGAAGGATTTCATCACTTTGGATGCCTGGTGCACAGAACTCCAAGTGTATGTTGAGGATGCATGTGTGCGCACGCGAAGGATCCTTTCTTTATCAGGAATACTTATCCCATCCCCACCTCCATGTCTCCCAGGGGTGACAGGGCTAATTTCAGACAGATCTTCCCCTTAAGCAAGCTGTTGGCTATGGGTAACATCCCATACCCCTCCCCCAAAACCCTCCAACACCAAACAGTGCCTCTGCACGGACGCTGACACATCGGCTTAGCCTGTACCTCACCAAAGCTAGCCAGCCATGGTTAACGCTGGCTGACAACTAACACACACACATAGATGACTGATCTGGATTTAATCTGATTCCAGGTCGGCTAGTTCTGTGCTAAATCACTGAAAACTACAAAACCTGGGAAAAGTGCTAGCAAAATGTTTACAAAAATTAAGTTAAAATAACCAAACAAAATTCTGTTAGCATTTGCAGAAAGCCATGAGGGACATGAGGGCATGTCTAAAAAAACCTGAAAAATGTGCTTCACTAGCTAAAGTGCTAGTGAAGCAAGAAAAAAAACAACAAACTACATAAAGTTAGTGGAGCATTTTACACACATAGGACTGTGAGGGACCTTAGGAAGTCAACAAAACCAATAGCAAATATATCACATGAATACCAAGGAGGTTACATTTTTGGGCTTTTGTATTTGACTGTGTCTAAAATGCTGTTAAAATAACAATTCTTAAAAAAATCCTTAAAAAAAATCTAATAAATAAAATAAAGCTAGCGAACTGGAAATTCAAAAGTCATAAAACAGACAAACAAAAACAATAAAAAGAACTCATAAAAAAAGAACAATGAATATACATTGCTGAACTGATTTGTTTGTATGCATGTTTTTTTCTTTGTGTGTAAAGTGAACATGTTTTGGAAAAATAAGAAAATTGATGCATCGATTTTTCAAATGACCCTTATTCATATGTAGAGGGGGACTTCTGTATTAAATTCAAGCACTTTACAACAAATGGTTGTGCCATTGGGTGCCATTTTGATATATGTGTGTATGGGTGGCTAGCAGCAAGAACAAAAGGCTGCTATTTGTCTGGGTGCTCATGGGAGAAGATGCCATATCAAACATGCAACTACATCCCTCAGACCTTTCTGAAAACAGGCCTCTACTTATCAATTACCTACCTGTCAGCGACACCGGCCGTGTAGGCAAATGTCCCTGCACAGGGCAACAATAGCGTTGAATGAGATTGCCATTTATGTGTGTGTGTACGAAGAAAGATGCATAATATGAAAAAGAAACATTTCACGCAGGGAAAAACACACATATGCGCACGCTCGTACACTCAACGCAAACAAATGTGGACCTGTGGGGCATTTGCGCCTGCTGTTGCTCTCCAGCTGCGTTGTTTTGGTATAATGTGAGCTGACCACTCAGGTCCACAGAAGGAAGGCTGGCCGCGGGGTTTGTGTGTGTGTGTCTGGTCTCGTGTCTCGGTGAATAAGGTGCAGTCTACCTGATCCTGACTTAAAGGGGCATAGCGTTTGTGTCCACACACAACTGTGAGCCTATAAGTGCCGTCACCTGCGTCTCTAAGAGGTCCCGTTCTGTGAGTGACAGAAGCATAGCCTACCTCTCATTCTCTCTCAAGTCTTCCCTCTCCCGCCTATGACGCCGATTCTTTCAGAGGCAGACAAAGCACTTCCTGTCCACCTGAATGAGAAGCGAGGAAACGAGCTGCCGTGCTGAATTTCTGCTGCTTAAGATATCAGAAAAGACTTTTTTGCTGTGTGAAGGTTAAAGGCTAGTTCAGGCAGCTCCTCTGTAAACTTTTAACATCAAAGGCGGGAAAGCCTGGAGAGCCATAGCCTGTGTTTCCACAGGAGAGCGGCGGTTTGAAAATAACTGCTTGTCCGTTTGGCAGACCTCTGAGAAAATGCCTCACAGGCCAGCTCTCTAAATAATAACCAGTCTTGTTAGTTAGAACTGGGCCTGGAGGCCAAGACAAAAGATGGTGTTTGGCTGACCGTGAGTGGCCCTCGGGGCACTAGGCCAACCGGCCCTTCAGTTTCAACCTTGACTTCATTCTAGACCTGTTCTACTTTATTTTCCCTCTTATGGAAACCTGTGCATTTCCTCAGAATGGTGGATAGAGTAAGAAATACAGTTGGACGATGGATAAAATGTTCATTTCCTCCCCTCCTCAAGCATTTTTTTTAATACACTCACCTTCTCGCATCATGCCGACGGTCAGACACTTCATGAAGCGGCAGGCTTGGCAGGACTTCCTTCTACGTTTGGTGATCTCACATTCATTGGTGGCAGGGCAGCTGTACTCAATGTTTCCTGTGGCGAGGCATGTAGAGAGAAGGAACAGAGAGTGTTTAATGACTGCCAACAAAACCTTATTCCTATGACAGTGCAGCAAAAAAATGGCATACAATATAATATCTTATATATACACACACATAAAAGTTTGAGGTTGTAACAAATGAGTATCCGGTACAGTACACAGTATACTGTTAAATATTCTCACAGTTAATTTATTTTAATAAATATGAATATATATATAATCTATTTTAATATGTTTGTATGAAAACTTTTACTTCTTCTTGGGATGGCAAAGCTCAATTTTTAGTGTAACACAAACCTTCAGAAATCATTCTAATATGATGATTTGGTGCCAAGAAATTTTTGTTACTCTTATTATTATTAAATACATTATACTGTTTTTTGTGGGAACTGTGATACATTTTGTGATGCTTTACTTCATGAATAAAAAGTTCAAAACATTATAAATGGCTTTACTCTTACAACCTTACTGACCTCAAACTTCAGAAATGTACTGATATACTTTCAACAAAAACAATACTGTAAGTGCAAGCCCAACCTCAATTTGTCAGTTCATAAGAAAGGACGGAAACACAGCAATCACCTCCCATCAAGTCTACATATATGTGTGTGACTGAGAGTGCAAAAGGTCATGCAGGAAAGCGCCACTGGCTCTCCACAGAGGTCATGTGTCAGAGCTGTGTGAAGCTGCATAGGCAGGCAGACAGGCAGGCTAGATTTTACTGAACCTCAACAAAGACCTGCAGGTCACAATTCACTTCTGTGTGAACTTCCAATCGCCTGGTGACCACTAACATGGCTCCTCACCCTACCAGTGTCCCACATCAACACACACAGAGAGTCACAAGCCTGCTACTACGATTCCTGGCATAGATGAGCCTATTACAGTGTGTTCTTTGAGCATTATGATGCTACGAGACAGGAAAAAGCAATGATATATGCTTGTTATTGCAACAGCAAGCAAATAGAAGTCTAATGCGTAATCTGGCACACAATAAAAGCATTTAAATAGTTTTTTGGCTGTATTATAAGAATTACTTGCCAGATATAGTAATTTAATTTAACAAATTTAGGGTTTGGAACGGCTTATGGCAGTATTGTAACTATTACTGTATGGAAATAATTTGTGCTATAGAATAACCATTAGAACACAAATACGTGCACTCACACTTCTTGGGCTGAAACAGACTCTCTCATACACGCACTCATGCAATTAACATAGGGCCCGTCTGGGACCTCCACACTGATGAAATATTTCAGAGTTAATCAGACTTTGTAAACACTGATTTGTATTGACTTCTCTTCTGTGAACTGATGTTTCCTCATTAAAAAGCAGATTAGCAGCGCGAGCAGGGGGGCTAAATGCTCAAGACTGCTAATTCAACAGGAAACAGTATTTAAAGTATGCATGTCCATTAAACTGAGCTCCAATATTCATTAGTCAGGTAATCTCCAGAATCCATTAGGGTCTTCGGATTGGGAGAAATGCATGGGGAATGGGGAATGTGTGTGAAGATGCGAGCTGATTCTCATGAGGGCTGAGGCCGGCTGAGTGGTCTTAACCAGCTGGGAATGTTTGAGAGGGGAAAAATCCTTGCCAATCTAATATAGGTGCTTTCCTACCAGTAGTTGAATGCCAATGGCTTGAGCGCTGTGTCCAGGTTATCAACACAGTGGAAAGGAGGCTGTATGTGTGTGTGTGTGTGTGTGTGTGTTCACTGACAGGACAGAGTGATGTGATTTGAGTTAGGTGGCAGTCGATTAGTGCAATGTCCATTGTCTATCACTCAAGCGGCTGCCGAGAGGTTTCAAACAAGATATAAAATGTGCCTAGTGCTTCCTTCCACTGCCTGTCTTCATACTAAATGCTACACTTTAATCATTCATCAGTTGCAGTCAAATGCCAATAAAGCTCATTACCGGAACATGGCAACAACGTGACCTTGGGCTGACCTTATTCTACTGCTATGAAGAAGGGACTTGATTTGGGAATGTTCTGGGCTTCCTGAGGTGGCATACTTGGTGTACTTTGCCCGCCGCCTGGCTATGAGTGGCTCAATTGGGAGGTGATAGATGCAGGTTGTCAGGTGGCATTGGAAGAGTGTCACCGGAATGCCAGCTGCCAGTGATTTGAGTGGCCATGGCGCCCGTGCTGCCGCCTGTCCCAATGCCCCCAGCCGAACCGTGGTCCTGACGCCTCTGCATCCCTCAACTCCCCAACCCTGCACCTTCCCTCAAAAACCAGCCAGTCTGGAAATCAATAAATGTCCAGCTGGATGGGATGTTTTTGGAAATCACCAAGAGTTTTATTGGCTAATGGGATGAAACATACCGATATGTCAAATTCCCATCGTCTGGAATGTGTTCAGGCCAAGCATAATATTTGACCCATTTATTCAGCACCTACTTTGTTCCTCAGAGCTCTCACTGCCACTACTAAAAACTAGCAGATGGGTAGCGTCCCAGTATATTCAATTACCTCTAAGCTCTTGTTTGAAATTACTGATTAAGCTTGCTAATTTGAAGGAATAAGACAGGAAATGTTTATTTCTTTGTGGCAAATACCATAACAACCCAGAGCATTACCACCCTCCAGCTTTACACGTCTACTGGATGAAAAGCTGCTAAGGTGGAGTAAAGCCAGCGGATGTTGCATGTATGGAATTGCTTTGTGATGATTCTAGGTATTGCAATCTCTGACCCCTTGGCCTGCCACCTGAACCTAGATGAAGTTCTAGCTGAGGTAGGGTAAAAGCCAACCTTGAATGGTCCTCTTGAAAAAGGCCTTGCAGGCTTCACAGGAGGCGACACCGTAATGGTAACCAGAGGCGATGTCCCCGCACACCAGACACAGGCGCTTGGGCATGGAGTTCAGCATGTACTCGCATTTAATCTGCGAGTCCTCCGTGATGGTGCTGGAGCAGTCCTCGTAACGCTTGGCTCCGGCTCCGCTGGGACCCAGAGCACCAGTTGGGCCGTAAAGAGTGGGTGAGTCCAGACCGTTCTGATGGCCGTTCATGGTGGAGCTGTAGCTACCGCTGGCGTCTGAGGAGCCGCCGGGGCTGTGGTGATTTACGCTGTCCGTCAGTGAGGCAGGGCTAGAAGGTTCTGTCTTTATGTAGGAGGGGCAACTCGACTCAATGTGGCGGTCCTTGCTGGACATTCTGCAGAGCAGCCTACATGCAAAAAACATAAGAAGACAAACACAAGTGTTAGTGAACACAACCGAGAGTAAATTCAGGCTAGTCTTTTCAGAAGAGGGTGACTTAAAGTGTGTCACCAACACCAAGCCATTGAGAAAAACAAAAGAAATAGAAACATAGCCCCCCCCCCAGCAAATCTCCATTTTGCACATGGGTCCACCTGCGCCTTAGCCTGAGAGAACAGAGGATTCAGCAGCTAAAAAAAGCCTGATTGTGAATTCAGAATTCTAGTTTTTTAGCATGTTAATGACTTCTCTGAGAGGAAACATAAGAGGAGAGGCATATGAGAGCCAGTGTGCCACGGTCCCTTGGGTCTCACTAAAGTGTCTGAGTGGTTGTATATCTACAAGGCTGTAAAGAGGAGAGCTAACATCGCTACTCTAGCATAGCGTGCAGCCAATTGAGTTCTAAAGAAATGTGCCACAACCAACCCAACTCAACACGTCCTTACAGTTTTAAATATATAAATAATTTATATGAACATTCATATGCATGCGTTTTTAAGCATTTGACATTATTTAAGTCAGGTTATAACTGATCATAATGCATAGAATTATCTTTTTGCATATATGCACAAATATTTCTTGCCTTTTTATATATATTTATTCTTTTTTCTTCAATATAAATTTGAACTCGGACCATTCAGATTCAGAACAAATCATTTTCTGAAGTTATTTACTGTAGAGTTACAAAGCATGAGTCAAATCCTATCATTTCTCCTGGACCAAAATTGTCTATCTCCACCAAAAAAGTGCTAAAGGCCTTTTCTAGTGATTGTGGATCAAGAGGTGGGATCCGGTGATCAAATGCACCATGACAGATGAGCGTCTGCAGGGCGGAAGAGAGAGGGACAGTACGGAGAGCTCAGCACCATCACTCACTTTCCAGTCAATATCAACTTGTTCTACATGACTCTAATCAGTGCGGAGGCACAAAGCAGTTCCATCATCCTCGCCCGTGGCCAGTGGCACACACAAACACACACATGCACGCTCACACGCATCGACGGACAGAAAACAAAAAATCAGCTAGATAGACACAAACATCCAGTATCAATCGAGTAATACAAACAGACACCCACATAGTCAAAAGCAGAGACTCTTCAAAGCCAAACAAAAGAGCAGGCCGACCAAACCCCACCCGCCCAGCCCACATCGCTCAATACCGCCAACCCATTTAGTTGAACCACCCCTCCACCCACACAGCCCTGGGAGAGAGGCCTATTAATGAGCGCTGTAATTAATAGATATCTCTGCTCTGTCTTAGAGGAGGCTTCAAGGCCTGCAAGAGTGGATTAACCATTTCCCCTGTCAACAATCTAGAAGACCCTGTGCTGGGTCCTGCAGGGCGTAGTGGGGGTGGAGAGCCGCACTTCACCAAACCACCTCAATTAGCTGCATTTCCGCATCTGCATTTAGCAAAACGTGATCGTTCAGGGACTGTTTGTTTCTCTAAAATCCTCAAAGGTTTTGATTTCAAATAGACTGAGTGTCATGCTTAAATGTGCTCTCTGTTTTGTCATTAACTGCATTGGTGGTAAGGTGTGTAAAATGCAAGATGATGGTGGAGGAGCAAAGTCATAATAGAGACAGAAAGAAAATCATGGAGGATTTATACAGATAACACATCACGATCATTTTAACATGGAGATGGATGGGACAAATAAAAGAGGCAGTCTGGAAGACCACACAAAGGTCTTTTTAATTAAGGAAGCCCGCTTCTAAATGAGGGCTCTAAAATCCGGTCAGCTTGTAAAAGATGACTTCTTCTGAGGCCCATAAAGCAAGAGAGCAAGAGAGAGTGTGAGAGTGAATGAGGGAAATCTTTAAAGAAACCAGACCGGAATTTTACAGAAGCAGATCAAACGACATATATTAGGGGGAAAAAAGTATTTTAAAAAATTATACAAATTTTTGGATTCTAGGAATGTAACACATGCAAAAATATTTTAGCGCTATAAACCTATTTTAAGCATGGCCAAGATTTAGCTGGTTAAAAATAAGGATTTTTGCAAGAATGCTTAATAATTAAGTTACTAAAAAAAAATGGTGTATTTTTCTTTTACAAAATATATTGCATTGAGAGCAGTGAAAATATTAGCAACTGAAATAACTGAGAACTGGACAAGTTAAATATTTAAGTAATATGAACCAATTTTAAATAAATTAAGTTGCTGGATAATAATAATAATATAAACAATTAAAATAACAACAAAAATACTACTACAAATAAATGTTTATAACTCTGTTATTTTGTTGTATCAGGGTCTGGGGAAACTCAATCACAAAGTAAAATAAAAATAAAAACTAAACTAATCTAAAGACAAAAAGTTGCACTACTGAAATTTTAAGAATAGGTGCATTATGGTGTAAAAGCTCAAAATATGCTGAGTCAAGGCCCCTATTTCCTTGTATTGCAGTGAGAGGCAATCGATTATGAAAAAGCTCCCGTTACACTTCTACTGATGCACCACCGTCACACACTCATACTCTCAGACAGGTGTCCTGGGGTGTGCGGAGGGCCACAAAGGTATTCTAGAACATTCCAGTAATGTCAAGGATGCATGTTGTGTATTTATACACGGTGTAAAGCCGGTTAAAATCAGTGAAAACACAAGCACCACAGACTGTTTACACTGGCAACATATTCTCTCATTCTATTTTGGGTAACAGAGACAAACTGTTTTTTTTTTTTGTGGGGCGGCTGAGAAACCCGCCTCCCGTCCTGAGTGACAGAGTGTGAAGTCAAAACGGCGGGTAACAAAAGAGGAAAGGGCCAGCATTGTAAGAGCCCCTCGTGCTTTACAGCACCGCTCTTAAGGCTCTCTACAGGAGACACCCTGCTCTATAACTTTGACTGAAAGTTATTAGCGTTCTCTTTCTCTTGCTCTCTTTCTCCCGCTCTTTGAAATTCTATGACTCTATTAATCCAAACCTGCAATATTCACAACTCTCTATAAATTCAATTGTCAGATGGGGGATTTTTATTCTAGGCCGCACTTGAATCCAAAATTAGAGGCAGTAAAATTCACATTAGCTCTAAGAGAAATGGAATTCTAAAGCCTATATTTTAGAAGAAAAGAAAGCCCTTTCCGACAGAGAAGAGACTATTTGAGAGGTAATGATTTTATCTGTTTTCACCACTGCCTGGCGCCGAGCTTCAATCCCACAGTGTGCCATTAACAAAAGGAGTTCTTATGCTGAAAAGCAGTGGAATTTAGTTTAAGCTTATGAATGGAAATAATAATCATCAAGTGGAAGGGTAGAAAAAAGGCAGGCGATAGTCAGGCTAGAGACAAGATAAAAAAAAAGCACAAGACATAATCGGTTGTTCTTTATTGTTAGGGACATTATTGTGATTAAACATTATAAATAGTGTCTGAGTTTGCAAATTTCTTATAAATACCAAATGCTTTCATAATGTTATGGTTCTAATGTAATGTTTTTAAACAAATAAGCAAATATTACTGTCCTTTTTGTTTTTTAACTGAATTGTGTCGCTGATATATAAGCTGGCTAACACAAATGAGGTTGTTAAAAAGAACACTAGAACAATTTATAGAAGTCTTGAAAGCATCAGTAATACTGGGTTGCATTATAGCTACTATCTACATATAAAAATACCTCTAACACTCTCTTTTTTCAGTTTTCTTCTTATTTATTATATGATTGAAAAAATCTTGCTGCTTGTAATGCATTAAGCTAACTGATGCAGTTTCATATTTTTGTTGATTTTGATTGCTTCCATTTCCTCATTTGTAAATCGCTTTAGATAAAAGCATCTGCTATATGACTATATGCTATATATGTAAAAGTAAATATATTATTGCAAATTAAAAGCTAATAAATATGAAAATAAGGAAAATAAAAGTAATACAAATTACATACAAATTAAGAATGTTTCTGACATGGAAGATTTAAAATATATATTACAACAAAAAACAAAAAAACAACATGCCAGCAGATCAGCAGATTAATCTTAACACTAATAATCACTCTGTTTCAGTAATGAGAAAAACTTGGAAGAAAAGTCACATCCAATAAACAGTCACTGTACAAACGACAGAAGTGCATTCCTAATCTTACCCGGACTTCAAATATTTAAGCCATCTATTTGTTGAAAGTTAAAATTCAGAGTGGATCCGAGACCAAAGAGATTATTGTTTTCTTTTTTGTTTTCCTCTGGCTGTCGACTCTTTCTTATTTTATGTGCTCAGGCAAGGTGTCACAAATCAGCAGGAAAACAATTTTGGAAAACACAGCCACTTGGCAATGACAAGGTGTCATTAGGCTGTTTGATCCAGTGCTCTGACAACTATAGAGGCAAACATATAATCATTGCATTAAAGTGCAGCCACTGAGAGTCTCTCTCTCTCTCTCTCTCTCTCTCTCTCTCACTCTCTGTCTCTCTCCCTCTCTCTCTCTCTCTCTCCCTCTTTCTCTTTGCCGGAAGCAGTAAGTCTGTGTGATCATGGATAGCTGGAGGCAGCACAGTCTGCTAAATGCTGAAACAAAACTGCCCATGAGAACTATTGACTGTTTAGATGCATATGCCACTGGATGGGAGAGAAAAATGTTTCAGGGAAAAAAAAGGGGAAAAAAAATCAGGATTTGCATATACTCAAAAAAAAAGTCTAGGACTATACTTTTTAAATCTTTATTATTGCTATTAGTATTATTTAAACTTAGATGTTTTAGGATTTCGTATAAAGAAAAATAAATGTTCTGTAATAAAGTAAACAGTGTAAATGTAAAAAGGTAAAAGTCTGACACACCTAATAAAAGTTCTAAATGTATTAAAAATATTTTAATTCAAAATCTGATGCTGATTAAATATACAAAAAATAATAATTATAATTAGCTTCTGTTTTTGTACCCTAAAGCATTCTGTTCTTTTTAATAAACTAGTATACAAATTATTTTAAATTGCATTGCTAAACATTTGTTCCTCTCTTAGAGTGAGTTAAAGGCACGTTTGCTCTAGAGAAAGCTGTGAGATATTCAATTAAACCTTATTAAATGGGAAATGAACTGCTTTAGCACTGACAGGATACTGATTACACTTGTTCCCGCATGAGAAATACAGACATGTGAAACAGGTTGCCTTTTCCGGCTGTATGGGCAGATCAATTGTTATAACATTACTGGGTTGGAAAGTAGTAATTCACTTCATTGTCGATGGACGCCTGCAAAATAACACCTCTGATTACATGCAATCAATGTGATAATGGCAAAAACACATTTGTACAATGGAGCGAGCTGCCGTAAAAATGCCAGCGGCGGGCCAGTGGAGATGAGGAGCTAACGTTCTGCTGTGTAATAAATACTACAGAACAACCAGTAGCCCTCCCTTAGCAAAGCTCCTAATACAATATTCTAAATGCGATAGAGAGATAAGAGATAAGAATGTATATTTATATCTTGTTAAAAAGCTTAAGTCTCTGCAACAAATTAAAATCTGCAAAAAATACATTGGCTTTTTTCTGTTCTCTCTTGTTCACTGACAACATACAGGGTTAAGATGTCCAAACCTGATAAGAGTCAGGTTTGTGTATGTGTGTGTGTGTGTGTTTGACAGACCCTGGTAAACTCGTAGATGAAAATCTTGATGATTTAGGTCATTTTCCTGTGCGGGCAGATAAGTGTTCTGCTTTATCAGGTAAGATGTCCCTCTCAACAGCACAAACAACACACGTAAACACACACACTTACATGCATATAAATGTAAAAAATAAATAAGATACATATGTACAAAGTTTAGCAAAAACTGTCAGTCAAGTCGAATAGCTGTCAGTGTAGGAGATCAAACTAGAATTTGAAAACAAAAACAGGGGTTTGTGAAGTTTGACGTGATCATTATTTCATTATCTGACGTTATATTGCGGTTAGGAGCAAACATTTGCTTCTTCGGCAGTGACAGGCCCTAAAGAACAGGGCAGAGCAAATAAGCTTTGGCATTTTTCAATAAGCAATATGCCTAAAATCACTGCTTTCCCACTGTTGCAGCGCAGCACCCATTTATTCAACCCCAACAGGACATGAGAGCAGATAAGCGAGGATGAGCCGCAGTCTCAAAGAAATGAAATTGCACGTAAATATAATAAAAAAAATAACGGGAGTTAAAAAATGGAGATTAAAAACACATTCTATTAAACAGATGGTTAAAGAGGATTTTATTCCAGGAAATATGACAAGCGTGTAAAAGAGGTGCTGAGAGCGGGGAAAAGAGGGAGGGAGAGAGAGAGAAATGGTGGTTGTTTTTTGGTGAGTGAACCGGTGAAAGCCATGTCTTTAACCAGATCAGATTCTTGAAATTGGCTGTCAAGGCAGGATTGTCCTGAGTTATAGCTGTCTATCACCCCCGCTCGCATGGAGACGCGCCGAGCTGCTGTCGCCTTCCCCTGCCGCAAAGCATCTTAAATTTTCAACACCACCATCTGTTACAAAATCTAATTCACATTCCGCCCATAATCGGGTTTACCTCTGTAATACCCGTTCTGCCACTCTCTCTCTGTCTCTCTCTCTGCACGGAGCCCATCCCCAACCCCGAACAAAACACTGTCCATGTCTGCAGGCACACTTTCATTAGGGTGAAAGAAGAGGCACAAATAGTCAAATCATTTTTCAGCACCTTTGATGCTTAGATGGCAAAGACAGTAACATCCTTCTACCTTCACTGACAGAACACCACAGCTATGCGGTTTCCTTCATTATGATTGTCTGAGACAATAATAATGAACTATATATTTATATATGTACTAATCTAATTCACTATATATGTACTATATTTAAACACACTGACACAAAATAATAATTATATAGATAATTATCCCCAAAATAAGTGATATAACAACACATGCAAAATGCAATATATAATAATAAATAAATAAAAAGATATGGCTGAACAAACATTTAAAATAAATAATAGGAATAATTATAAATGCATTATGCTTAGATTAAGTACTGCTAATGAGTATAATAAAAAAAAAAATGTTTCATTGGTAATATAAATCAGGAATATTATACATAGCTAAAACTAAAATAAAAACCATTAAGAAATTACTTGAAATAAACTAAAATGTTTAAACAAATTGTTAAGTGAAACAAAAATAGTGTTTTAAAATTTAGTTTGTTTTCAAAAAACTACTTTTCTCATTTCAATTTAATATAACTTTATGTACTAAAATAACTAAAACAAAAATGTAAGTATAGATACCCTATAACTGTATCTTAATGATGCTAAGATAACAGTGATATTAATATTTTGTTGCAATTAATCAAATTCAAAGATAATATTAGAAAATATAAATGTAAAAAAATGCTTGAGATAAAAGAATAGATGTAAATATATATATATATATATATATATATTCCAGTTTATATGACCTTTGTCAATTTGTAAAACATCATTTAAATAAAATCAGCATCTATCTACTTGTAACAGGTACCCCCAGCCCATCACATTCAGCCCTGAGACTCCTGAAAGATTGTAAGTTTTAACACAATATAAAACACCTCAGTCTAATAATCCTCTCAGTTATAAACCTGCGATTCAATCCAATCTCCACCCCGCACTGCACCCAAAAGCCCTTCATTTCCCATCTGTGTTTAAGGAAATCTAGTTTATTACACAACCCGCTAAATTTACAGTAACAAGTCGCTCCCTTGACAAATTAATCATTTTCCGAGTATTTGATCATATAAATAAAACAGTGCCTCCAGAGGCCGAGGAGCTAAATCAGTTGATTCCGTTTATCTGGGAAATGGCTTGCATCTGGGTAACAGCTCACCAGCAGATGGAGAGGTTTTTCCCCTGACCCCAGGACCAGGCTTCTGTCTCACTCACCCCACTCTGAAATGAGACTTATCAGAGATAGGTGTGTGCATGTGTGCGAGGGAGTGTTGAAGGTGGGTGTTTGTCTAGTCCAGCAAAGGGATTTATTTATCCGAGCAGGCTTCCACGAGCGTTCAAAGTTCTCCTGGTTCCCAAAGATCCCCTACATACAAGCTTTCCCCTCAAATCTGTGTGAATCTTAATTGAGTGAACTGTAAACAGTATGAGTTTGTGTATTACATGAATCCACAGCCATCGTCGTAAGATTGTTCGCTGTCAGGTGTACATGTGTGTGTATCGATGCGTGACTAACCTCAAATCTTGGGATATGTCTGCTAGCTCCGACTACGCCAGTAACGTGATCCTGATTGGCTTAAAGTGGAGAAGACTTCTTGCATGCGAATGGAGCCTAATTGGTTTGACCCAGACTAACCTGTCCCAAATCCAATCCATGTAATACATTTGAGGGCCCCCATCAAAGCACAGTCACCTTCTTTTGAAAGGCTTGAGTAAACCTCCCAAAAATCTTGCCCTAGGACACACACACCTAACTAAACTCCAAAAACAAGGAAGCTGAGTATTTAAAGCAACGTGAGCCCATTTATACAATGCTTTCATACTATTTCTAATGAAATACACATGAGAAGCAATTCACTCGTTCACAGCGTTAACTTATATTCCACATTTGCATGTTCTTGCAAAAACAAATAATAAAACTACAAATGTTTACTGAAAATTAATATCTCAGAGAAAACAAAATGTACAGTACCATTTAAAAATAAATCAAAGAAGTGAAAGCACTTTTCTCTCTGACCCTTCCATAACCTCTAAAGTAATAACCATAAATGACCTGAAATTACAACAGTCAAACAAAGACATTTTACAGAAGATGGTCTGAGAGAGAGAGAAAGAGAGAGAGAGAGATAGAAGGGCCTGGTGAGGACTCTTAACTGGTCACATCTGGCTGTATTTTATACGCAAATCAGCCCCCACTAAATCTAGATAAAACTCACTGACTCGTGATCGGAGCAATGATCTTCATACATCTAAATTTATATGCTAATCGGAATCCTTGAAGCATTTAACACATTCCTCTGCATCTGGAGGGGGTGACAACCGCAACCTCTCCAACCTATACCCATAAACTCAACATAAACTTTCCCAATGCACATCTATACTCCATCTGAGCATATCTATCTATTTATCTATCAATACACAAACACTGACATATAAAACAAATGAAAATTTGTTTGAAAATCAGCCTAGGACCAGGTTAACAGCACACAATGGGCACAACATGCAGAAATTACGTCCTGCAAGTCCACGACACGCACAAACACTGGATGAACTAGACTAAGACACTGACTTGAATGAAGCAAGCATGGAAAAACAAAAGCTGGGCAAGCAAAACACAAACAAACATACAAACAAATAATAAAAGAATCATCACCAGAACTGATTTTGGCTTTTGATGACACTATTTTTGGTCCTTTCCTTACCTTTGGTTATATAGAGCATGTGCATCACGCATGTGACTGGCCTCGATGTCGTATTGCTGTTGTGTTCTCCAAGCGCCGCATTTGGCGTACTTATCTTCGCTATTAACTTGGGCCTTTGATAAATTCATTCTACAACAAAAGGGAGAGCAAGAAAAGGAATAAAAACGAGGGTCAGTGAGATGGACTGAGGAATTCTGATAAAGAACCATTGAGCCATTAACTGCTGACAGACAGTGACGCAGCTCGGCACTCTGTGAGAGAAAATATTCCTTCTTTCCTGACCGGCATTCTTCAATGGATCGGCTGTAACTGAGCATCACCGCTGAGGATCGGAAGAGGGTAAAGACGGGCTCTTTTGTTAATGCCAGGCGTTAATTGAAACCGGCCTTGACGTTTTTAATGCGCAGACTCATCATTCTACCGGCCGCAGATTTAACAAGTCTGAGGTGTCGACAGATAAAAGGATGAATTGGGGAGATCAACGCACACCCGTGGGCCCTGTACACATAAGGGCGGGAGAGCCCGTGGCTTTACGGGACCCTCCGAATCAGAGGGGGCAGAACTGCTTGAGAAATAATCGTATAAACGAATGAGGAATGTTTTGACGTATGCCAGTTTATTTGCTAAACTCTGGCATTTCAAGGACACAGGTAGACGTCCTTATTAATCAAATCTTTACTGCAGGTAATCACATAAAAAAAATAAAAAATCACATAATAAACATTCAAAGACGCCTCAGAAGTAAACAAAAGACTGATTCAGGAGTGTCTTTTGTAGACTTAATAGATGCAAATAACCCTCGGCTGTGTGTTAGTACAGCAAAATCTTTATACAAACTTATGGAAATTAATTGAGGCCACAAAAAGCACCTTAGAAAAACACCTGCGCACTTTAACACACACTTTAAGTTCTCGGTTTAAACAATGAGCTCTCCATCAAAGATGAAACGCTCATTTTTGGAAGATTCCAAACTGGGGATTTTGTACGAATAAAGTAAAGCACTGGAGAGAAAAGGAAGTGAAGTGGTACGAGCCACAGGCAGTGCGGCTGAGTGTGTGAGTCTGCCACACTCTCTAATTAACAGAGGAGGCCCCTAATTCTCCTTCTCCGTTCCAACTCAGCAAACACGTTCAATGTCATTAGAGCCGCACAACCCCCAACTGTCCCCACACTCGGACTGATGAAACTAATCACTCAACTAATGCTGTGCTTCAGCGGCTGTCTGAGAGAACGCAGCCATGAAGAAGGCTCTTGTGTTCGTTTCTGTCGGTCCGCCTCTTCTATCTTTCTGCGATCAAGTTTAGGCATTTCTCGCTGAATGTCTGTTTAATTTTTTGGGGGGGCGGGGTTCTAAGAAATCATGTGCTTTCAGCTTAAAGTGTCAAAAGTTTCAATCATGCAGTAATTAGAGACCTAATCAATTTCTCAAATTCGGGGAAATACAAATTCACATTATACAAATTCGTTTGTTTTGAAAAAGCATTAGCTATTGTCAAATCTATTTTGTCAAAATCATTGCTAATTTGAGAGTTGCTAATTCTAAAGTGATACACTTCAGAGTGTGTGTTTACCTCACAAACAGTGGCCAGAACAGCATGTGCTGTGCGTGTGAGTGTGTGTGAGGCTGGTGAGCCAGTCAGAGCTTAGTGGAAAAAAGCAACGCACACACTCACACACACGTAATGTGTTGGCTTTAGTTCTGGGCGAGTGAGCAGTGGAATCGATAAGCTCCAGCATCACACATGCCACACGGCCTGATACACTCCTGTTTCTCTCAGCTCTCTTTAACGTGACTTTACACACAAACACACTACTGCACTCCCAATGCTAGCGGCATTCATTAACTATTGGGATGCAATATTTATTTTTTTGTTTAATTCCTGTCAGATGTGTACACAGGCCATGCTGTATATAACAGGACGCATTAGCAGCAAACGTGGATGTAAATTACATCAAAAGCCAATACACTCTTTGACTTTGGTGGCACAATATTAAACATCTGAAAAGAAATCAGAAAGGAAGGTTTGCATGTAAAAAAGTACATTAACACAACAGTAAATACATTTTCTAAGCATATTTATATGCATTTCAAGCATATAAAATCACTTTATTTAAGATCATCTTAAATGTTTAAATTAAAGTAAACAACACAACACATAAAAAAAACATGCACAGTAAGACATGCACGTGCACACGGACATATACAAACACACACATTTGTCTCAGTCATTCGCTAAACACTTCCAGAAAACAAAGGATCTATTTCATCTAGAATGCTAAAGTACGCCTGATATTTCAGAACAGCATTTGTGACAGAGCTACGTAAATAACATGGTAAATGTGGCCTGAGTGTGTACAGTAAAATAGTTTATGCAAATATAGGGAAATTAATTAGGGCACGACTGTTGAGCACAATGTTTCCTTAAATTTGTACATTTTTACAGCGCATCACATTAATCTTTTACTCACTTCTTTACTTTATTTAGGGCTGAATAATTGCACGAAATAACAAAAGAAATAAAAAGAAAAGACATGAGAAGAAACCTATAGAATCGGATCAGAAAAGACAAAGAAAATAAATGAGGAAAAAAGATAAAAACAAATATAAAAATGCTAATAAATAATATAAATAAATCCACATCAAAATCACGTAGTGGTGCCTGAATGACAAAGTTAAAAATGGCTAAATATTATACTAAAACTGAATTACTTTGATTCAATTGAACTAAAATACATTAAAATTGCCTTTTAGTATTTATTACTTTAATAATAATAATAACAACCATTTTTATCATTCATTAAATGTATTATCATTATTATTATTGTTAAAACAAAACCAACTAAAAGGTTTTTAGAATTAAAAGGTTGATCAAACACTGAAAACAGGAGTAACAGCTAAAATGTGTCACTTCAGATCAGTTGGAGAAATAGGCGCTTCTAGAGGAGAGAATGAATCTATAGGGATCTACCTGAGCCCATTTCACGCTACTGTCAAAACGCCTAAGTACTGCATCCATGCGGACAAGGATTAACACGCAGGACAATGAGCTGAATTAAGCCAAGTGTGTGTGTGTGTGTGTGTGTGTGTTTTTTGCGCCCATGCTCTGCGACTCACTCATGTGTTGCTATTCCATCTGTGAATAGTGGGGGTCTGATTGATTAGACAGGTGCCATTCTTCCTTATGCAGGAACGGCCGCCCCATGCACGGTAAATGCCATGCCTATATCTCTCTGTCTCTCACTCCTTCCTGACAGTTCACACGACTGGTTACTCATACCCTGCTAATTACCCAGTCCAACCAGCTAAAACATGCATACACAATTAACATCCACGTCTTAAACATGTACACATGCAGAGACGCTTGCAAACACATAACACAAAAACAGACTTACATCTAGCTCCTTAATAATAGCTTTTGCTATTAAATGCAACACTGTTAGTGCTATCGTATCCGGTGGTGGCTTTAAACCGTGTCAGCAGGGTTTCTTGTTATTGTACGTTGACGAGCACGTGATTTAACCTTTGGGGGCTGAAGGCTGAAGAACGGGACAGGTGGAATTAAACGCAGGCCTTGCACGCAGGGGCAGCACAGGCAGCGTGGCCGGCCACGCGGCAGATGGACTGTCAGCTTTAATATGATGGAACGCGTGCGGGCGCTCCAGCCTGGAAGCACGCAGATCTCTACGGGAATGCAGCCGCTCGCCCGCGCAACAGGGGCTGGGAGCAGACAAGAACAGAGCTATGAAGCGCAAATACACCCGTCTGACACGTCACACAGACATGCACAGATCTACGTCCCGCGAAGCACACCAAAAATTCGGTTTTGCTATCTGCAGATACATGTGAATTCAAACAGTGCTATAGGCTGCAGTCAGGTACATCCGCACCCTGTCTGGAAAAAATTACCGCACATAAGCAGATTTGTTCAAAAGCCTCCCATCAGGATCGCTTTGATAATCTACAGCAGGGCAGAAATAACACTCGTTTGAATTAACTCAAAGTCAAGAAACTTCGCATTCTAGATGAAAAAGCAACAATAGCTTCTGTTTGCCTAAGCGTTTCCACGGAGACACGTTTAAACAGGTTTTAAAAAGTCATGTTAAGCAAACACGGCGAGATAATGTACATAAAAGTGCTGAGGAAAATGACATACACAGGCTTGATTTAGCGGCATTTGAATTTCAAATGTAGCACGTTTCTCCAAGGATTTCATCATTCTGGTTTATTTGAGGGAAATAACTGGCCTGAAGGTGCGTGTACAGATATTAATACATATGTTTGCGACCCTAGAGAAGCTTGAAAGTGTTTTACAAACAATCCGGCGAAGTGCATTAACAATAAAATAGATTTTCATCAAAATGTTTTGAAATAACTCACTTTGTTTAAATATTCTGGCCGACTTCTTTTAATTTGATGTCAAACATGAGATAAAAGAAATTTTAAATGATTCCAATATCCAAACAGTGTAGAAATTAAGCGAGAACAGCCTTCAGAAACTCTCCACAGCTGACTGGAAGGAGTCAGGCCTTACATGGTAAGCATCACACACACACACACACACACACAGACATGATGTATGACAGTAGAAAGTGCAGAGAATTATTTCACTGTCATCCGTCACCCAGTTGGGCGATTCATTTCCCTTTCTCTGTTACGAGACCACCACAATTTCACTGAAGACCAATGAAGCTAAAAGAGATTCAAAAATCAGTACAAATTTACACCAGTAGAACTGGAGAAACTTTACCGCCTTAAAGCTCTAACATCTTGCACTTTCACACAAACATATAAATGTTCTTGTGTTTACACACAATAACCACAAACAACTGTGAATGCCACTAAAAAATAATGCCATGCCAATTTTGATCTAATATTCTAATTATTTACTAACCTACTTCTAAAACTATTTTACACTAATATATTTTTAAAGTACAAAACCAGCACACAAAAGGCACACTAATTTATTGCAATGCATCTTCTATTGAGAAATAACTAAAGAGGAAGGGAAAACAGATTCAGAAAAGCTATATCCGCATGCCGGGAGACAAACGGTGAGTCTGCTGGGAGCCAGTGGAAAACGCAGTGGCTAAAAGCACTATTTTTACACCCTTATCTAGCCCTCGTGGACCCTCCTGCTTCTGGAGTGACCACACTCCCTATTGACCTGCTGTAACTGTATCCTACAGGCTCTCAGCCGGCCCGTGCCTGCTCTGCCTCTCTCTTAGCAGGCCGAATCATCCGCAAAATAAAGACAGAAGCAAACGGGAAACCAAGGTCTAAAAATTACAGAGTATAAAGCCCATTGTGGTGTAATCGCTAATGCCGGTGGGTCATTTTTTTAAGCAATCGAGCGAGTCTCAGCTGGAGTGGGCCCTGTTAAAACCCTTATTCAACTTCTCGTAAAAATCGCCGCAGTGCGTTCGGAAAATCCTGATGGATTGATGCATAAATCACACAAATTGACAACTGCATCATCAGGCTCTCGCACTCGGCTGTGTGTTTTCATGTGCGCGGCACCTGCGTGCGAGCGTTTCACACGAGTGTGTGTGTTCGTCCGACAGGACACTTATTGCACTTTTTAACAAAAGGGCAAAAATATAGCTTCCCTTTTTTTCTTACAGCCCCCCCTCCGGCCTCTCTTTTCTTCTGAATGACAGGCCGCTGGAGGGGCCGGGAGGGAGGGGGTTCTCTTTTAACTGGAGTTAATTACCCTTGGAATGCCTCAGACCCCTTCAAATAAGGGAAAGTGGCAATGCTCAGTCTCCAATAAGCAGGACAGCGTAAAGACAAAGAGTGTCCAGACAGTAATCGACAAGGGGCCACGGAAAGAGAAAGACATGCAGGACGAGCCACGACACCTCTCAGCCAAATCAAGACTGAACGGCAACAAAGGCCTCCTCACGCACACACACGCACACACATGGCAGAATAAATAAATCTGTGCTGTGCATATTGACATCATTTGACAGATGAATTAAGTAAATGATTTTATAAGGAGATTAAATGGAATTTAATTTACACAATCTCTCTTTATTCCTGCTGATCCCAGCCTCTGGGGTTTCATTCGCCTCTCGCAAAAGAGAGAGAGAGAGAGAGAAGGGAGTACGAACGGGTGTAGAGAAAACGCAAAATCAAGTTTTCTTCAAGGGCCACAGGGGGGTTTCGGTGTTTTAAAATCATCCGCAAAAGCGACAATAGGTTGAACATGCATGAGTGAACGCTCAGACACCTTCTGCACGATTCTGCGCTGAACTATTCAGCCCACTGCAGAGTCCAGCAGTGATTTTACACACATGACACCTGCGCTTTCCACTGGACATTCACACTCCATTGCCTTTAAAAAGCTGACTGCTTGCTTCTGTTCAAATTAAAAAATGTCAAGCATTAAGCTTTGATGTAATTTTCTTCCTCTCCTTTTTGCTTAAAACTGTTTCTTTTTTATTACACATGTACATTCTACAAATTCACAGAATGTTTAAAAAAAAATGTATTAAAATTAATCGGAAGAAAGGCATGCATGTGATTTAAAGTCAATCTTTTGAGAAGCTGTGTGAATTTCTTCACGTGAATATGGAAGTCTATTAAAGCGTCCTCATTCATTCGTTAAGCAAAACTGAAACCATGCTGAACAATCAAAGGTGCACACCACATACGTAAAAAAAAAAAAGGCATTTAAAAAATATATACTGTATATTGCATAAAACTAATTTAAATATCATTCCAACATTTATTTATTTTTACGCTTTAAATTAAAATGCTTTTAAATCTTTTTTTAATAAAACAAACAATAGACATTTAGATATCCTAAATAACTTAACAACAATAAGGGTATTAATAATAATTTATAAAGGATCCCATTATAATTAAAATAATCCAAAAAACACTCAACTCTCCAACCGTGAATGTAAATATTAAAATGAGCGTGCAGATGTAAATGTACATGCAGACGGTGAGAGTCTGTAATTATGATAATAGCTAAACCAGCACTTGTTGTTATTACCATCATTAATATACTAATTAGAATCTCAGTAGTCAATTTGTGTTAAAATAAAGATCAAACGGTGAGCGAGCGCCAAATGGCTAAAAGGCTGTGAGGAACCGACACTCTTATCTCTGAATTTCCTTTCATGAGTCTGAATAATCCAGTCAATCTAATGATCCTGTGCAGGGTGTGTGCCAGCACATCCACGCCACTACTGTCACTCCATCAGCATGCAATTTAGTAAATCTCCATCTCTAAATAAATTCACTTTCACAACTACGTTAGCATGGATTCTTCAGGTGTGTTTATAAATGGCTTTCAGTCTGAAGTTGAGCTGCTTGTGTGTTGTATTTTGCAGGACGGTGGCTAAAGGTTTAGGAGACAAGGATGGTTACCTGTTTGTGATCTTTCTGACCTTTATCATTGGCTTTTTTAAATTTTTTTATGCACTGTAGGTGTTGTCAGTTCACAGCCTGTTTTTTTTATTTGTTTTTATCAGTATTCATATGAAACAGAGGACAGAGGTTAATAGTTCAGTTGTTTCTTTAATCAAACTTGTGCATGCACTTGTTCTGCCACATCACTATTTTGACAAATTATAAAAGCAAAGACTTACTACATAACTCCTGTTTTACAAATACACATGACTTACAGGATTTGAATTTATTTTCATAAAAATGATTTTTTTATGGACCAATATAAATGTTATTTGAATTACATTTCTCACATTTTAACCTACTATCTTACAAGATTTTAACTAAAAACAGCTAAACAAAATAGCAGCTATTAAAAACAGAATAAAAGTCAGCGAGTGCAGAAGCTGACATCTAAATCAGCGTATTCATGTTTCCTCGCTCTGCGCTGACAGAAGTGAGCGGGACAGAGATAAATATGAAACTAAGGAGCTGTTCTCTCTGCCGGCTCCTGGACGGTCCGCTCGTGCCCCGTGCACTCAATCCCTCCCTCCCTCTCTCTCCCTCTCTCTCTCTCTCTGAGCCAGCACACCGTCTTTAATACATTTAGTGAGCCACATGCTGTGCGACCGGTCTGCAATTCAAGCCACCTAAGACCGTTTTCTCCCGTCTATCCCATGGCTTTCGTCTTCCCCTCCTCCCTCAGCACACTCTCTCTCATATGTTCTCTCGCATATGTTTCCGCCTAATGATTTACACAAAACACACTCTGTCCTGTCAAAGCGGACACAGATTGCTGTAATAGTGGATAAGCCGTCAGCTACCGGCACAACGTACGTCCGCACGCACACTCGGCTCCAGACTCTACCTGACAGCGAAAACAACCTTGACAAGAAGGACCACGGTGACCACATGCACACATAAACACACAAACAAACCAGGACAGGAACTGTACGGACAAAACAAACAGTCTAACCGGACACACAAGTAGAAGTAGAAGAAATGAAAATGTACCTACTGTTGTTCGGAGTGCAGGGAAAAACACTCAGGCAGCGAAAGTTCTACCGAATCCATGTGCGCTCTGCGATCATCGTTTGAGCAAACCTCTTCTATAAATTAAAGTTTTCTCTCTCTCTCTCTCTTTCTCTCTGGCTTCTCTGTCTCCGCTCCTCTCTCTCTCACTCTCTCTGTATCTCCTCCTCCTCTCTCTCCCTTCCGTGACTGAGCAGTGCAATTAACAGGACCGTTCTCCCGGTGACAGCCTATAGGCACAGCCAGTTGGGACCAAAAGCTCTTGCACTCTTCTAATCAAGGACTTAAAGCCACGATTGCTGCTCATTAATATGAAGCAGGGCTTTGCATATGCAGTCCCCCCGGCCCACCCGGACGCCAGATTGGTGGCTTCCCAGCCAATTGGAGTGAGACAGGGCAGTGTCTGCGCCCACAGAGAGACGGAGCAGGGAGAGAGGGGAGGGGAAAGACAAAGAGCGAGTGAGCGAGAGAGAGAGAGAGAGAAGGAGGGAGGGGGAGTGGTGTAACGAGAGGGAAAGTGGGGGTGAGAGAGGGTTTAAAGAAGCAGCCCGCGTCTCTCCCTCAGCAATGCTTATCGGCTCGCGCTGTCAAGTGCGCAGATAAAACCGCTCACTTTGTTGATACAAAACATTGTGAATGAAGCCGCTTGGTGTTCGCTTTGCATCCGCCTCTGTTTGCACGTTCATTCATTTCCTTTATACACCTGCACGGGGAACATTAAAAAAAAGTGTTATAAATAAATGTAAAAAAACACTGTTCATTGTGAATTGAGAAAATGTCATTTTCCGGGCTTGCGAATGTTGTCGTATACTTTCAGTGAGTGGAAATAGCGGTGACGCAGAGCTGAAAAACCGCTGCAATCCACCGCAACATCATAACAGCGGCCCATCACAGCGAATGTGGAAGTGAGGGAGTGGACACACGCTACCGTGACCACATCACTGACAGATACAGCGAGAAAAGGCTGAGGAAAGATCAAAGGCACCCCTTTGTTCTAGAATGATTGAGCCACATTTGCGGGGCATCCAGGCTGCCTGCGCACACCGTTCGCAAGTACATGTGTATGTTTACGCGCGTGTCACAGGCTCGCTGCATTTCCAGCAGCAGCGGGGAAGATATTGCAGGCATCTCAGCACACCGCAATTCCCCACTGATAAGAAAATTCAGGAGCCGCGCCGGCCCACAAACCATTGTGCTTGCCCCACCACGCCGCCACGGAAATTGCATCTGACCGTCTTTTCATATTCCAAACTTGCAGGGATTTTGGAGGCAGACGTCTCTTTAAAATGCTTGTCTTGGTTCTGTGAAACTGAACTAAACCTGTTCACTGGATCTCATATACAAACTTCTTTTTTAATAGCGTTCATAAACATGAAGTCACATACCTATTTTTTTCCAACAGTCCTTAAAAAATTACAAAGAAGTCAAATGTTTAATAAATTGTGTTTTTCTTTTACTTTACATAACAATAGCACTATTGTTAAAATAACAATAGCACAAGGAAACAATATTACTGAGTCTACTAAATTAATTAATTAATTAAAAATATTAATTTTGTCTTTGCCATTACTTAAAACTACATTTAGGAAAACATTTAAAATAAAAAAACACCATATCTGTAGTTGTAACATAAGTTTATGTTAAATTAAAAAAAGCTAATGAATAAATTAATTAATTAATTAATGAGCAATAAAAAGTATAGTAATAACTGACAAAGTAGTCAAACTGACCTGATAAATAATACTACAAAAATATAGTGTGTTTATACAAAATTTCAGTGTGTATTTTAATAACTTATTTCAAGTTTTCACAAAATATCTGTGTGTCTGCTTTTTTTTTTTTTTTAAATAACACATTTGTCAAACAGCTATTAACGCTCAGGTAGGCAGCAGGTGCGTTGTGTAGAGTAAGATATCGAATGAGAGATGCACATCAACAATAAAGAGGCGCAGATCAATGCAACGCACACATCACTGAAACTAATATCTTTCGGGGGAAATTAGATCTACTTCTAAACTGCACAAAGAAAGAAAAAGCTTGATATGGCATCATATAGAAACGACTGAGTGAAATTCTGGCTTTTCCCTGTGAATAACAGATGGGCAGAAAAAAGAAAAGCAACTGCGTTTGAGCGATCAGAATCATGCAACTTTGCTTCCAGAGAAGTGTAAAAGACTGCTAGAAGATTATTTTTATTACATGGGAGTGCGTTGCCATTGCTGAAGGACACTCGGGGTCTAACAAAGGAGTTTTGAAATAACATTCCACTGTTTCCTACACACACACACGCTCACACTTGAAAAGTTACATTTGCTTAATTTATTCATCTGTCTGCTTTTAAACAATATACAGTCTCTGCAATCTTTGCACCACAAAAAACAAGGCACATGATTAAAAAATACTAAAGCAGCGGTTTCAAAGCGCCGCCTGGAAACGACAGGCAGCCGACTGCCATGTGAAACTGTTTTAATTGCACTATGACAAACGGAAATGAAGAGGATGAGGGGAACGGGAACCGCCGTTATGTTTGAATGCAGATAGGAGGGATACCTGTGCTGACTGAGGTCCCATGAGACCAACAAACATTCCTTGTATAAAGATCCACGTAGATCAAATCCAGAGCGTGGAGCTAACTGACAGCACTCATAGGAAATCAGTTAGATGGACACATTGAAAAGTATAGTACTGCCTGAAAAGCATCTAAAGAAAGAGGTTAAAGTGAATCAAACCTGAAAGCTAAGTTTTGTTTAGTTTTTTTTCCACTGCTTTTTTTTCATTTAGGTTTCACAGCAGGGGTGCAGTGTTGTGTCCAGATGTATTGATTTAATTACAGTGGCCAGCCTGCTTTTGACAGACCCCCCCCCCCATTTCCACATTTCCATATCTGTGCTGCATGGGTGGCTGTGACCCCCAAACACTGGCCACGTGGGGCTGAAAAGACCCCAAGCATCACTCCAAACTTCTGTCACTCAGTAAATCTGATTGTAATAGCAACATGCTAACAACATGAAGTTTAAGCATAACAACAATGCGCTCTTAGCAGCTCAATGTTATTCAGAATCGAGCCTGGCTTCGCTACTACAAGCTGTCATTAACAGCCTTTAATCCCTGCTGCCCGGCTGAATACATTTGAACTTAAGTATGCACGACTAGTCTGCGCTGATTGCAGCGGCTGTCGATACGTGTCAATAGCTGCCCATCTTTTTCATTAGCAGTTTTAGCACAGCGCTTCTGCTTCTATTGTTCCGACGGTGTGTGTTTTACAACGAGCCGCGTCTCGCTTTCAAACCGAATCCCGTTCTGCCACCAGAGACGGACGAGCATTCAATTCACAAGCCGGCAGATTGAAAGACGAGCTCTGAGATGTAAAAACAAAACACATTAGGCGCTAGCAAGGACGGGTACGCAAAGTCTCAAAATGGATTTGAAAAGACTCCAGTCTGGCTTTTGTAAGCGTTTGTGTGCGAGTACGTGGGCGTGAGAGTGTGTGTTTTTTATTTGTGTGTGTGTGAAATGTTAAAGACAGGGATGACCCTTTTGGTCACTGGCTGTTGACATGTGGCTAAGAATTATCAGGGCTAGCTCGGCAGAGCATCAATCACGCCAGTCAATAGGGGAGGGCAAGTTCACTTAGGTCACATGTCAGCCGACCAGCCGCCGAGCATACAGTCAATGCGGCCGCCGCTGGAGTTGTTTAAAATCAACTTGTCAAAAATTGGGCTGTAATAAATTCAAGAGGCAGGACGCTTATTTGCAGCCACTCGGGTCAGCATGGGGCGTCTCCAGAGTGAAAGCTCTCAGGCTGAGCAGAGAAGCGTATTACAAACAATAACAGAGCATAAATGTGATGCTGTTGTTTCTATATTCATAACATAATTTTAAAATAGAGCAACTGAATAAAAAAATTAAAGAGTTGTACTAAAAATGCTCTGTGGATGTGTGTATATACATATTTAACTTACATTTTTTAAATAGGTAATTATTTTTAATACTATATTACAGTGTGTGTTTGTTTATAAATAAGTAAATAAATTAATCGATGTAAATGACATAATAAAAGGTATTATACGTGAGCTTTGGGAAAACAAGGTTTTTTTTTTTACATTGATTGTGTATTTGTGCATTAGACAATAAAAAATGCTAAATGCAACTTAAAGACAACTTGCATGCACGTCTGTACACTTGCATACATTCCTAAATATATACTGTTATCAAGCTTTATGTTTAAAAGTGAACAAATATTGTTTCTAACATCTGCTTCTGCTTCCTCAAATTCCTAAACTCAAAGTCTCTTGCAAGAGAAAGTAGACTGAAAAGTGTGTGTGTGTGTGTGTGTGTGTGTGTGTGTGTTTGTGCCTGTCATATGAGAGTGCTGCAGTGCTCTTGTATTGCGTCTTGATGGGGACACAAAGGCAGGCTGGCAGCTGTGTGCCGGGACAGCCCTTCAGTCTGCAGTTCAGCAGTGGTCAACAGAGGGAGCTACTGGCTGTGCGGTGGTCAGTGTGTGTGAGAGAGAGAGTGTGTGTGCGGTTTGTCTGATGAGCGGAGAGCTCATCTCTGTGTATGTGTGTATGTCCTCTGTTGTTTTCCCCCATCGCTGTCACAGAATGGATATATTTATGCCTGCCACTGTGGTCTGAGTTGCCTTGTCATACATGAAAGAATATGTAAGGACTCAAACGTATGAAGGGGGAAATAGGAATTTGGATACATAGTGACACTATGGAATATTCTATTATTCTATTGTTTTGCTTATATTAAATTCAAACATTAAATGAATGTTACATTGTACACAGATTTTGTATGTGAAACACAAAATAATATCACATTAAACTGCTATTAATCTGTGTAAAGTTAAAACAGATAGCAAAATTTATATCGTGTACAGATAAATAATTTTTATTTTTATTCATGTGGATACAATAAATAAATATATGGATAAATATAAGAATTTGTTTGGGCTAGATTGCAATCAATATTTCGTATATATATATATATATATATACTATATTATATATTATAATATATATTTAAAAATGTAATTTAATTAATGCATATTTATATTTACTTATATTTCTTATTATTTACTTATCATACATTCTGTCTTTTTAGTTGTAATTAGAATTTTATTTCAACAGATTAACTAAAAAAGTTTCTAAATGTAGGTTTAATGTGAGACTAGGTAGTCCAAAAATTTTCACTGCAGCCATACTTAAACACACATCTAAAATATATATATAAATATATATATATATATATATATATATATATCCAAAATTCCAGGGTGCCAAAAGGACATTTTAAACTGCTATGGTACCACTTTCAAAAGACTTGGGTGGGTGAGTAAAACCGCTCTATGAAACCACTGTTATGAAGGGGAAAGCGACACAAGGTTACTATGGTAGCGAATGAGTGAATAGCTAAGTAATCTAATGGTCTATCAGCAGGTACAATTGTCACATGAAGGAAAGTGCCAATTTCAAAGCCCCCCTGCTTGGCAGGGTGATAACAGGCTAGCGGGGGCTCCAGGGACAGCGGCGAGCCCGGTGTGCGGCATTTGCTAACCTTTCTTTGATACAGCCACTGCTGTTTCCTGTTTCCACCCTCTTCTCGCTCGTCTTGAATCTCTTTAGCAGTCCAACTACACGCAGGACGCCCTGAATAAACCGCCAAGGGTCTCCTATCTTCAAGACAACCAGTGCTGTAGTGAAGAATGGAAAATGAAGGGTGTTAGAATAAGAGCTTATCTTACAGCTAATTGTTTTCTTCTTTAAAATCCACTAATTTTGATTAGTTATAAACCATATATACTAAAAATAAGTCCACAAATTATATTAAATAAATAAATCCCATATCCAGAACACAGACTTCTGATATGTGATACACATTAGCACATTAAAGTACCTTTTAAGTGCAGGTATTTGCAGTGTCTGAAAAGGATCGAGACCCTACGTATCCTTATCGGTGGTTACAATTAATACACCTTCAGTCATTTCCCAGGTCTACTGGGATCAAGTTTACCTTCAAACACGTGACCAGCCTTTAACTGATATACTCTGAGCAGATATAAAGGCAAAACTGCGCTTGAAACAGTTGTCATTCCTGCACACATTTATTTTTTATTTTTTACAGTGTAAGATAAGCTTGAGTAAACATGAGAACAAAATACTGCTGTCTCAGAGGGTTACGTTTGCATCGTGCACCTGCATGAACCATGCTGTGTTCCTGCCCCTGATTATGTCTACATAGAGCTGCTTTAAAAATCCTCAGTTAAAAGTTAATAAAAACTATGTATTGAGTGATTCACATTTATAAAAAGTTAGTGCCGAATTAAAAAATATATAGAAATTTTTAAATAAATGATTGAAATGATGGTTGGACTCATTAAATATTCCTATTGAAAGTGTCCCTGCTCTGCCAGGATGTGGCCTTGGCCTCTCAGGCCCTGTTCTGAATGGAGAGCTGCCATCACGTCAGCATGGCCTGTTTAACCACATCACTCTCATCTTGTACCACTCATGCTCTTCATGCCAAAGCTGCTCAGCACCACACTGCAGCCTGGTGTTTTACTGTCCAAAGGATTTCAAATGTCCAGTCTTGACATTCATTGAGTTGCAATGCATTGTCATGCATTATTTTGAAGTGACAATATGAATAGAAAATAAAGTGCAAATATTACATATCATCAGGGTTTAAAAAAAAAGATTCTGCACCACTACTGAAAGCAAATACAATCTGCTAAAATACTTTGGTCTCTTCAGTATTTAGCAACTGTTTAATGCTATAGATGCAGAGAAATGACATACTTTCTTGTTTATCTACCAATAGTGAATTAAAACAATTTATTGTAGAATTTTTTTAATTCAATTTGTAACAATTTGTATGGCTACATCGATTAGCATTACAACATAAATATATACATTCATATGAAAATGAAAAAAATCATATTTTGTTGTAATTGTGTGTCAATTCTCACCTTGTTTTATTATACAAAACATTTCTTTCTGCATTTTGTTTTACAGCTACAAAGATAGCTGGACACATTTGTCCTTGTTTTGAGAGATTTCCTGGAAGGTTGTTTGTTTCATTACTCCTATGTGTCTACTTCTGGACATTCTGCACCAGGGCGCCCTCCAGTTTCGAGTATGAATGAAAAAATTAATTAACGAGTTTAATGCACATGTACGTATAGTTTAATGCTCCATAATTGCACTGGATTATGTCATATTAGATGTGTACTATTAATTTTTTACAGTAAATATGGCCAATACAATATTGTGACAACCCTATCAATATTTAGGACAATATAGGACAATATTTGGCCAAGATACAACTATATGCAAATCAGAAAATCTAAATACTGCGAAAGTTGTCCAAATGAATTTCTGAGCATTGAATATTATGTGGAACGATAATAATAATAAGGATAATAAGTAAATGACGGCAGAATGTTCATTTTCAGATAAACAAACCCTCTAATTCAAACTCATTTGCAACTTCCCCATCCAAATTCATATTACATAATCTTCACGTCAAAGATAGCATTCAATCACACTCGTGACTCTTCCTGTGATTACAAAGCATGAGACTGCCCAACTTTCCAGCCCTGTCTGCTCCTCTCAGTCCTCTCTCAGCTCAAGACAGCGGCCCCCATCAGCACGTACAGAGCCTGTGCTTCTGCCCGCAGCTGTTTCTCAAAGCTACGGGGCTTTAGAGAAGATCTCTCTCTCCGTTAACACATGGATCTGCCCTTTGGAGGAGAGGTGTCCACATTTGCTGGCCTTTGCACAGTGGCCCACAGGGTGTCCTTCTCCATTAGGGGTAGGTCACAGGGATTCACACAGAGAGAGGGAAAGTAGGGACAGGTGTGGATACACTGACCAGGGATTAATAGTTAATTAACACCACTAAATATGCTTTACATTTACAACATACTGCAGGTGGGTTCCAAAAGTGGGCTCTATGAGGTGAATTCACAAAGAATGTAATGCGGCAGCTGAAGAAAATACAAACTTTTTGTACTTTTTGCATACAGTAAACAATATTTTAGTGTAGTCTCAAGTGCTTGTTCAGTATGTAAACAAACATATTTATTGGTTTAATTAGTCTCCCCAAAATCTCTTGATTTTACCAAAGATAAAGTTCTTAGGAATGTTAGGATTCTGGGTGGTAAGTTATATGTGCTAATATGTGTTATAATACAATGCACATAAGTGGAAATGCAGAAAACTGCAGTTATAGTTCAAAATCATTATTTTTCTATTTAAACTGCTCAAATAAGTTATTATTTTTTATTAAATTTTTTTCCCCAATGTTTTATGTGCAGATGTGCAGCTTTAAAGGATGGAAAAATATACAATATATAAAATGTTACAAGTTGAATTAGCTACAGACACATTTAACTCTAAATATGGCCTACTTAGGATATCACACTTAGCCAGTTACTCTCTGCTTATCTCTCAAAACCCATGTAAATGACTCCTGCCTCAGAGTCACTGCTGATTCAGCTGAGCTTCACCATTATCACAGTACATCTCATTAAGAGTCATGAGCTAATGGCAATATCGGTTTCACCGCAAATAATACTTAAAATTATGACAGAAGTGAACTTTTCTTTTACTGAATCTCATGCAACTAAAGGGCCAGAATATGTGCGTCATAGAAAAATAGTCATATAGGTTTAAAATGACATACAATTTTTTTGTGAACTAATCTCTTAATCAGACAGAAGTTTACTTGATAGCAATCAAGTATGGAAGACATTTTTGTATTATTATTGTGTTATTTTGGATTATATTATATTCAACAACAAACAGTATTAAGCATCACTATTAATGCCGAGCAAAATCACGAGGGGGAAAGTACAAGAAACATCACACACACACACACACACACACTGTCTCTCATAAAAGTCTCTCCTGTATGGAAGTGGTAATTGACTTCTCAGAGAGAGCTAGTGGGCGGATTCAATACAGACTAGCCACATCTTCATACTGCTTCACCAGGACCAGACTGCATGGGAGAGAATTCTTAATGAGGGCCCCCAACGCCCTGCGGGAACCCCATCTCTCTCTCTCACACACACACACACACAGTCTCATTCCACAACAGGTCCTGTTTTTACACCGACCTGCACTAAACACTCTGACAAAAGGGCTTGGATGTGCTATTGCTCTCGAGCGTTGGGATCCCCCATGCGCTGAACCACCAGCTCTTTTGGTGGGATTCTACAGCACGCACACACTTTGTCAAAAACACAGAAATATATATAAATAAATCAAACACCTGGAGAGCAGGGCAGCACAAAGCTTGAAAACAGAGAGATGACTGAGGCTAGACAAAGAGGAAAAGAGAGAAACGCATGAGGGATTGCGTGGGACTGTATTTGTTAAGTTTTTTTTTTCTTCAAAGCGTTGCTCATTTTAATAAAGTAGATCCCCCAGTCTCTCTAAGTGCCGCAGATAAAAGAAATCATTTAGTGGCTTAAAAGACTATTAATGTGAAGAGCCACACTTGTCTCTTTCTCTCTCCTGTCCTCTGAGGAAATGTCATTGAGCCTGTTGCATCACAATGGCGTGGAGTGAAAAATCTTGCATGATGGAATCTGAGACGTGTTGTTTCTTTGCTCAAATATTTACACTGTAATCTGAGGGGCATAGACAGATGTCACAAAATATAAATATTGTATTACATGTTTGCACTTACATGTATGCAGTTGCATGGTTAAGGCAGGAATAGTTTGTTGGAGAGTCCAAGAACTGCCATTTTATATAAAATAACAAAAATTACAATAAGAAGAAAAAAAAAACTTAGGTTTGTTGAAGTAATATGCAATAAGTAATGAACGAATATATGAAACTAAAATGAAAATTCCAACATGTGGTACCAAACCCATCCCAAAATCAGTGTTCTGTAGAACACAAAAGAAGATATTTTGAACAATGTTTCAACTTTTGACATATTCTTCAAAATATCTTCCTTTGTGTTTTACAGATAAATACAGTCTGGTAGGTTTAGAGTGATATGAGGTTGAGCAAGCGATAATATATATTTTTCTATGAGAGAGAGAGAACTGTCCCTTTAAATATGTACAAAGAGACCGTGCCCTGTTTGCATACTTGATTTTGGGCTTCCAGTTGGAAACCGCAGCAGAAGACTCCTCTATATTGCAGTACACACACAATCCTAGCCTCTCTGGGTTGTGTTTGTGTGTATGTGTCTCAGAGAGTCCACCCATCACCCCTTTGGTGTGGGCGATGGAGTGTGACGGCTCGTTAAAGAAAAACAAAGCCCCTCACCTTCCTTTATCACTAATATGCACCTGGAGAGCTGCCGTTCTTTATGATAAACTCGCACGGCCAAACACACACTCACACAAACACAACCTTGTTTACACACCTACCCAGAATGCACTGGGAGCGCAGCCCTGTTCCAGGGGCCACTGTAAACAACTAAAGTCAATCTGTTTGTGCTAGTTTACTGCCACAGCTCAACTCTGCTCGCAAACTGTTTTCCGCCAGCGATGTCAGTGACTTATGGATGTGATATGAGTTTTCTTCCATTCCTCTCTTTAGACGAGTAAATCAAGAACGACTGGAAACCACAAAGTATTGTAGAAAACCTGATATTTCACAAAAAAATTGAACTAAAATTTGAATGCTTTAGTAGATAAACTCGTGATTTATTTATAAGTACTAAGTTACCTGGGTCCACATATTGACACAAACCCTGACCTCACAAGAACGCGTCCTCCTGCCACACCTCCATAAAGCGCTCCACATATCCAGTTATGTCCTCTCAAATGAAACTAATACAGTTTCCTCCCCCCTCATCCACTCATACCCCCCACCTTCACCAGGTTTGATAACAAATATTCCCTCACCTAAATTAGAAATGTGAAGTAATTATACCGGCGGCCCTCCTACGGGTTATTCAGAGGAGGTGACGGCCGTAAGAGAGCTTTCTTTATATAAATAGGTTACTTCAGAGGGTGACTTTAATTATGTTGGTTTCAAACAGAACATGAGTGCGGTATTCCGGCGGGATTAAGCGTCTCTGGCTCTTTGTTAACTGAGCACAAATGTATGCCAGCAAGGAGCATCTGCACAAGATCTCCGCTAAATTTATTCAGCCACCACGCACCTCCGCCGGTGAATAATTCCACTAATAATAAAGATTGTGAGAAACAAGAGGGGGAAAAGGAAATCTACATTCAAGAGAAAAAAAAAAGAAGAAAGTGTGTGTAGTTTTCAAGGACGACTTAAAAAACAAAAAAACAAGTTTAATCTGTTTTGCATGGGAAATAGGTATTCTTGTGTTTTGTTCTGTGTGTGTGTGTGTGTGTGTGTGTGCTGTACAGGGTTTGTTCCATTGGTGTTCAAAGAACCAATGGTCTATAACTAGGCTGTAGTGGTTAAATTTTTTTTTTTTTAACCAGTCTTAATGCTTTAAAGAGAAGGTTTTCAAACTGTGGGCCACTGACTTTAAGGAAGTACTTGGGGATCTGCCAAAATACAGAAGGCATATTTGTCAAATGTAACATTTTAGAGCTGTCAAATTTAACACACTGAGCTGACCAAATTTTATTTTCTAAATTGAACGCATGAAATAATTAACAATAAATAAATGAAAAGGGCCATGAGATTAATTATTGCATCAGAAACAGACACACACACACACACCTATGCGTCTGAATGATGATTTTAAATCTACAACCCAAAAAGTGTGAACCTTTTGTAAACCTGAAGTATAAAATACACTGCTCAAAAAAATAAAGGGAACACTTAAACAACACACTAACTCCAAGTCAGTCACACTTCTGTGAAATCAAACGATTAGTTCAGATCTTTTCACACTGCATGACTATCTGGGGTAGCATGCAATCTCTGCTGTGTTCATACTACATGATAGATCAGCGACAGGGGGTTTCACACTGCATGACTGTACAATAGGAAGAATCGCTGACAACTTAGTCTAACTGCCAAACCCACACGAGAAGTAACATGGAAACAACGCAAGGTCACGTGTTTAAGACCAGAGTTCTCATGTGAGACTGGGATTATTATTAAAAATGGTATCAAGCAAAAGAAGCTTGCCATACAAATTGCATGTGCGCTCATATGCAATGGAAAGAATATTATGAAGGAGGAACAGACAACAGGTGGAAATTATAGGCAATAAGCAAGACACCCCCAATAAAGTAGTGGTTCTGCAGGTGGTGACCACAGACCACTTCTAAGTTCCTGTGCTTTCTGGCTGATGTTTTGGTCACTTTTGAATGCTGGAGGTGCTTTCACTCTAGTGGTAGCATCAGACGGAGTCTACGATCCACACAAGTGGCTCAGGTAGTGCAGCTCATCCAGGATGGCACATCAATGCGAGCTGTGGCGTGAAGACTTGCTTTGTCTGTCAGCCTAGTGTCCAGAGCATGAAGGCGCTACCAGGAGACAGGCTAGTAAATCAGGAGACGTGGAGGAGTATTTAACTGTATTTTAAGGTATGAAAAAGCTGTTTTGTGCCATTTTGGTGAACGTGAGGGCAGTTTTGTAAAGACCAGGGGTTAAAGGTCTCATCAGGAATTTCAGTCTGATCCTGAGTTGGGTAATGGAGATCTATCCAACAAAATCTACCCATGTAAGAATGTGATGTCCTGTGTCCATTTTCAAAGAAAAGCTGTCATGAAAATTTCTCAAAACAGTTGCAACAGCAGAGTCGAATGATTGTTGCTGCTCGATACATGCCATGTTTGCTGCGTCATCGCATTACACCCACCTCAGTCTTGCCAGGCGGAGGGGAGCTCGTTTCTCATTGGTTCCTACTTCTTTAGGAATGGGAATGCTCTAAAACGGCAGCTTTGCCAGACTGACTTTGCTCATGAAATTGAATGTAGCGTCACAGGAAGTATGGGCGGGCCCAGGCTACAGGGTATCATGGGCCGATTTATGACTTCCTGTTGTCTTGAGGCCTCTTTGTGGAATTCAGCTCCTCATGTTTAAATGTTCCAATCAAATCTTAAGTGGCTGATTCCCTCTGATGCACTACAGAGGCTTTGCATCTATCATATCACACTTCACATTAAAATATTTGTTCATATGAATGACTATCGTCTACTCATTTACTGTGTTTATCAACCACACCATGTTTGATGTGCTACAAATATATCATACACACGAAAACTAGTCAACATTTGAAATGGATCAAAACCTTTCATTAAAGTTGTCCTAAAACCTAGGGCTTTAGTCTTAGGACAACTAGTCAACAAGTCAAACTAGACAACAAGTCAAATGTTGACTGTATATGTACATGTATATGAATATGTATTCAGAGAAAGAGATCTGAAAATCTGTTTAGTAGTAACTGTTTTCTAAGAGGCTAAGAGCAACAAAACCATCTACATTTCTCAAGCAGTAATATCACAATATCAGCAAGGCAGCACTTCAGCATGGCTCTAATGTTTCACAATCATACACAAACAATATCCGTCTGTTTGACTGCGGCAGAATTTATAGCCACCCCATTGATTGCTTTTGCCGGCCATGATGGCTGTAAATTGCAGACCGTTTGGTAAATGCGGGCAGTTAGAAGTGTACAAGTAATTATTTCATGGCTGCTGATTGAAACATAATTCCAATATGGCCTTCTGAAAATGACAGCATTCCCAAAGTCCTCCATTTTAATTTGGAGGTGATACTAATTAGGGGGAGCATTATAGGACTTTTTATGTGATCTCTCCAACGGAGCCCCAAATAATTAAAATGTCAGCGGAAATAAATATGCATAAACAGCTCGTAATTTCAGAAATATCGTCCCACGTCGTTCATGGCTTGTGGGAAAAGAAGCGCTGTCACATTATTTATGCTGTTTCAGAAGTTTATATAGCATTTCACAGAAGTTAACAATCTAAAACGGTTAAAACAAACTGAACGGCTAAGCATGAATAGTGTACCTCCTTTATTGAAATCTGAAAGTTGAAATCATTTGTGTTATATGTATTCATTTTAAAATAGGTCATAGATAAAATAAGTATTTCTTAAAGCCACAACGTAAAGCTACACTATGGGACACATGGGACAGCTTAATCAAGGCAAGTCACAGAAGCTATTGATGAATGATTTCAATTAAAAGGCTGTGTGCTCATATGCCATAAATACACTATTGTAATCAGAGCCTGTACAAAAGATAGACACATCTTTAATCTCAGACAATTCCACCATGGGAGTACAGGAATCACACACAATGCTTGTGCTGATATGAAGCCTAAGTTGTGTACCACCGAGAAAAATGCAAAACAACAACTACAACAAAAGTGCAGTTCTGATACAAGATTTTATATTGTCATAATAGCACTGCCTTTTTGTTAAGAGAGGTATTTGGGGCGGCTTGGGCTTTGTACACTAGGCCGGTAAAAGGCCTTTGGGGTTCTGTGTTAATTGTTTCATGTAAACCACATTTTGTACTACAAGCAACGCAGGCTGACATGCTGGTGCTCAGGTTAACCCTGCACACAGATATGAACGATTGCAATAAAATATTAATGGGATATGCAAAGCAGCCAGGGAAATCACCACCAGTTTGGCTGAGGGAGTAAGACAGGTCTGCGAAATAAAAAGCATAGATGATAAGAGTGATGTTACATACATGAAACACTGAATAATGACTCAACAACTGGTTTCTATATCAGTCCAGTGCCCACAAATGACACAAAACGAGAACAACCTGTTTAAAAAAAAAAAAAAAGAACAGGGGGCATGTGCTTCATGGCCCAAATAAAGAAAGAGCAAGAGATGAGTTCTAACCTTGTCAACTAATGTCCAGCATATATCCGGTTACCAGCCCTGTCACTATCAGCTCTTTCCCAGTATTGGAGTAAAGATATAGAGAAAGGCACAGAGACAAAACGTAAGCATGTTATAATGCCAATAATATTTTCTAAATCACAGTGAAAAGTGTCAGTCACAAAAAAGTGTTGAAAGTGATACATGAAAGGATGAAAATGATAAAAAAAATATAGTTTAAAGTTCTTAGAAATGTACTCTTATATTTACGTTGTTTTCATATGGTTTTAAAAGGTAGGGTAATTTTCAAGAAAAGTCTTAATTACTTTTCAAAAATAAAATAAAATGTGTTTTACAACTTACATTTTGGGGATTCATCTCAAATGACATTTTGCAACCTTTGCTTATCTTGTCTTGTTATAAAATGTCAAACAATGTGAAATTTTAAGAACTTATAACTATATTTTATGAACTTTACTATCACTGCTGTTGTATTCTCATGACATTTTGCCTATACTCACAACAAAAAAATGGAATCCAGAAATTAAAAATCTATTATTTATATATATATATATATATATATATATATATATATATTCGTATTGAACCGTTCGGTACGAGACTTTCAATTCAATACGCATTACAAACCGAACGATTCAGACTAATACTATTATATTTGGAAAAGAAAAAAAAGGCAACGTGCCGATAGCCCATCCAAGCCCACGCACGTTACGAACTATCCCCGCTGCATTCAGGTAGGCATTTCCAACAGATTCGAACAGGGCAAAACAATCGATAGGTAACAGCTATCGGTACATTTATAGTGGATTTTAATGTGCGATTTAAGAAAATGCTAAATGTTATTGAGCCCTTCTAGCACAGAACAGAAAGATTGTGACCTTCTTTAGCTGAAACACAACAGCGACCCATGTGTTGAAGACACAGTCTGTGCTGTCTGAAGAAAGTGTGGAAACACTCATTTTTCTGAACTTAAAAAAAAACGTAAATAATTATTGAAACGAGTTCCATTTAAAAAGAAATAGTAAAATCTTTTCTATTAGTTTATAACTGCTACAACATTACATTTCATTTTTAAAGGAGCATTTAGTTATAAAGGAGGTTTTGTTTTATTTTTTGCTAAGAAGAAACTCCAGAAGATATGTGAAGTACAGCTCCATTGTTGTTCAAAGTAAAAGAAAAATAAGAACAAGATCATACTTTTATGTAAGTTTTAATGAATAAAAATGTGAAAAAAAATCAAAGACATTCTCTTTTTTGGCAGTTGTGGCCTAATGGATAGGGAGTTGGGCTTGTAACCCAAAGGTTGTGGGTTCAAGTCCCAGGTCCGGCAGGG